>PVKA01005067.1:0-93560 GCA_004027165.1 Ctenomys sociabilis
AGAGGAGAGGAGACCCAGACACTATGCCAAAGAGCCTCATGTAAGAGGAGTAGGTTAATGACAGAAACAAGACAAGTTGAGCATGGAAAGAATTCTTACCAATATTCTCTTGAAAACGCAAGTCAGTACAGCTGCTCTAGAGTCTCCCACTGTTCAGAGAAGCTGTCTGTGTATTTACCCATAACCTAGCATTCTCACTCCTAGAAATCTGTTAAGCTACAAAGTATAAAAACCTTTGTGCATAAACCAAGATTATTTGTAAAGTCTATAAATAACAACATGTGTAGAAAAATGAGTCGCATACAGTTTATTTTAGGATTAAAATTGCCCTTCCTGCTCCCGGTAAAAATTGATATCCACAGCATCATTCTTGAAGCTGGCAAATATTGCTCTAATCCAATGAAATGTTTAGGTATGTCACTAAAGTCAAAGATTTTGTGGTGGTTTCTAAATGCTGCTTGATAAGATCAAAGGAAATGGAAGGAGTGGTAGATACGAACAATCCCAGCTAATCAGAAGGACAAGGCAGGAAGATTCCAAGTTTAAAGCCAACATGGGCAAGTTAATCCCTCTGCTTCAAGGGAAAAAAAGAAAGAAAAACAGAAGGAAGGAAGGAAGGAAGGAAGGAAGGAAGGAAGGAAGGTAGGAAGGAAAGAAGGAAAGAAAGAAGAAAGAAAGAAAGAAAGAAAGAAAGAAAGAAAGAAAGAAAGAAAGAAAGAAAGAAAGAAAGAAAGAAAGAAAGAAAGAAAGAAAGAAAGGCAGGTAAGGGCAATATGGCACACAGGTGGCCCATGGAACAGAGAAAGGATGAAAGATGAAGATGGAGGATTGGAGTGAAGTGGACACAAGCAAGGGAGATACCAGGGCTTGGAGCTAGAGGAGGCAAATAACAGATCTCCCCATGGCCTCTGAGAAAAGACGACCCCCCACTTCTGCCTCTGACCTAGGGGTTCTGACACCGACCTCTGGCTTCTATAATACTGCTCCGTTGTCCTAAGCTACCGCGCAAGGCAGTTCAACCCAGCAGTCAGGGAAGTGAATCCGCTGCTCTCAGGAGGTACAAGTTACGCTGCTGGGGGTGACCCTCCAGTGCGGGAGGGGGCGCTTGGTAGTTGTTGTTGCCCTGTGCGCTGCACAGTCTCTGATGCAAGGACGCGCTCTGTCCTCACAGCGTGGGCAGTGTGTCCACGTGCGGGGCTGGGCGGGTTCAGTTCTGCCTTTATTCACAAACACGGTGGGCTAGATCTGCCTTGCAGGTAGACTGTGCTGCAGAACTGAGTAGAAAAACATGAAGGAAGCCGACATGATGGCTGGTACGCTGTGTACGAAGACGGCTGCCACATCCTTATCTAAGAAAATGTGATTGTACACACAGCAGACAATGGAAAGAGAAACTTAAAGTGTTTTAAGTAGTCACAGGTAGAGAAGGGAGAAAAGGGTGGAGCAGGTGGCCTCAGAAACTAGGCGTCTACAGGGTTCAGTCCCTGGCGTACCCTGCCTGTCCCGACGCCCAGGCACTCTGAGCCGGCAATGGAGACCGGGCATGGGGGCGCGTACCTGTAACTTGGGAGCTGAAAACAGGAGAATCGCTGTGAGTCCGATCTACGTAGTGAAGCCCTATAGACTCTATAGACCCTGTCCTAAATGCAGGGAAAGAAGAGGAAGGAAAGAAGGAAGGAAGGAAGAAAGAAAGGAAGGAAGGAAGTTAGGAAGGAAGGAAGGAAGGAAGGAAGGAAGGAAGGAAGGAAGGAAGGAAGGAAGGAAAGAAAGAAAGAAAGAAAGAAAGAAAGAAAGAAAGAAAGAAAGAAACTAGACGTCTTATACTTTATGTTGTATAGATTTGATTTTGCAATCATAAAATTTGTTTTCAGAACTTAATTCACATTAATTTTTTTTTTTTTTTTTTTTTTTTTTTTTTTTTTTTTTGTCTTTTTTGAGACAGGGTCTCACTGTGTAGTTCAGGCTGGCCTTAAGCTCACTTTGTAGCTCAGGCTGGTCTCGAACTCACAACAATCCTCCTGCCTCAGCTTCCCTAGTGCTGGGATTACAGGCATGCGCCACCACGCCCGGCAAGAATTCACATTAATTTTAAAGCATTGCCAATTAACTGAGGACAAAATGGAAAAAATTAATCTGCATTTCCCTTTGTGACAAACTATATAGATTTTAAAACATCATTATTTGACCAAATTTGCATGTGAAGAATGTTCCTGGGGCCAAAAACAAGACATGAAAAATAGAAAGAAAGAAAGAGCCTGAAATATTTTCAGTAATGAAACCTGATAATGCTGCTACCAATGTTTGTATAATTAGTTTCTTTCTTGGATTAAAAACATGCATCTTAATTTATAATACTACCTAGAAAAAAATAGAGCAGTATTTAATTGCCCAATACATTGAATATTTGGCATCTCTTTGATAGTTAAAGCTACATAAACTGAACATGGTAGATCTGTTTTACAGTTCTATTCTTGCAGTGAGCTTTTGTACCCTACGTGTCACAATCTTACTTTTCAGTTCTGAGTACGTGCTTGTGGACCTTAACATCTGCACCCCTGATGGGGAGCTGGGACACCCGCTCAGCCCATTGTCGGTTCTCCCTTCTCTCTCCTTTCCCTCCTGCCTTGCCCCTCCCCTTATCTCTGGGTCCTTCCCTCCATTGAGGAGAGTCCACCTCCCTGCTTCCTCTTCTCTTGCTTTTATTTTTGCTTTGTAATTTGAGTTTCTTGTCTGAGGGAAGCCATGCAGTCCTGAAGCCTGGAGCTGCATTCTAGGGCTGACGGGTGTGCACTGCAGGAGGAAACAAGCAGGAACATGGTTATCAGGATGAGAGGAAAAAGAGAAAGGTGTGCAAGCCCAGCTAAGTGAAACAGATGGCAGACAGGCTGAGTCTGAATCGCAGCAGGAAAACATCATGTGTGTGCCTGTATTTCATAACTCCGTCTACTAACAGTTTAAAATAGTGACCAAGTCAGCAGCACCAACCTCTGTGACATCCAGACAGTTCCCTCTAATTAAAAGTTCCCATTAAAAGAGGTCAATGTTCCTGAGAAAAACAGCAGATCCTAGCCTGCACAGGAAGTACCCAAGATGCATCTAGAGTATCAAAGATTAACAGCCAGCAGCCCATGAAGGTGCACTTCATCGTGGATGAAAGGGGCACTTGATTCTTTTGGCTTAATCTCAGTACCACAAATATGGGAGAATCTGGCTCCCATGCTCTCCATCATGGTGCAGGGGACACACCCTAACCCCTTACAGTGAGATGCAAGCTGAATCACAGTGCAGCCACCAGTCTCAGAACAGGCAGGGGACAGAAGAGCTTATTTAACAAAAAAGGAGAAAGCACAAGTGAAATCAACAGTGCAATAAATATGTCAGGACAGTTGATGCAGTTTCTTGAAAAAAATAACAAAGCAGAGAAAGAGGAGATGGGCTGGGAAGGAGCCAGGAGACCTGCCAGTCCTGTGGCTGAAGCCCTCAGGTGAGAGAGTCCTGGCTCCAATCAAGCCATCCACAGAGGTCTCTATTTGAAACAATCCAGGAGGTTCCCACAGGCTGAGTATTAGATGGTAAGAAGGAACTATCTTCAGTTGGGTCGGTCATGATAGCGGTGCTGTCCATGCTGATGAGTACATGGGGAGCATTTCCCACACAGAATTCTCTATGCTTACGTGTCTACGACACATGGTGTCGTGTTTGCATAGACTCACCTGTGTATTTTAAATAATCTACAGATGGCTTAAAAACTTAGCTCAGTACACATGCTATGTAAATAGTTGTGCTACATTGCTTGGGGAATAAAAAGAAGAGAAGAAGTGTGGATGTGGTCAGTACAGGTGCAATTTTAAAAATTATTTTCAACCTGCTAGTGGTTAAATTTGTGGGTGTGGAGCCCACAGACACAAAGAGCCAGCTGTACGCTGAACACACAGAGCTGTTATTCCTTAACTTACCTACTAAAATATTAGCAGGTGAAATAAGATGCAGATCTCTTTAGAGCGCACCAGACCTGGGGTTGGGGCGGATGAAGTGGCAACCCCAGGTGGTGTGCATCGCACAGCGGGGCAGACTGGAAGTGGTGCTGGCTCAGTTGTCCTGCAAACTCTGCTTTTGCATTGCTTGGAAAATTCCACTAACAAACCCTGCCTGCTGCTGCTTCCTCCCCCATTGAATGTCTCTGTTATGAACTGATTACAAGGATGGGATTAATGTTCAGTATTCTGCTTTTGAAAAACAGATATGTCAAATTGTGAAATTAATTTTTCTCTTTTCTATCTTTATGGAGCTTTGGGTAACTTTTTTTATTTTAGTAAACAAAAATTTTCAGAATTCCAAGAAGCAAGGAATTTTCATTTCATTTGGCAAATAGCAATAAGCCCTGCTTACAGGACCATGTTTACAAGATATTCAGGAGCCAGTTTCTGTAGTGGAAGCTCAGAAGTACGAGCGTTGGAGCATTTCATGAAAACAGCCTGCGGGGTCTTCTATGCCTAAAAAAAGAAAGGGGAAGTCTTTCACGCCATGATTTCATCTCAGCAACAGAAACCCTTGCAATGATTCTTTCTACGTTCAGATTATTCACTTGGGTTAAGGCTTCATGCAAAATCGCGCTCTGCACAGAGTGCAGATGAATCACCGGCGCTCCCAGCTGCTCTGATTGTACCTCTGGCTCCGATCCAGAGAGGATGTGGGCCCAAGCAGCACTTCCCAGACCCAGAGATGATGTGCCTGTGTGAACCGAAGGCTGATGGAGCTGGAAGACCACGGGCTGCTCAGGACAGCTGCTCTGGGAAAGGAGGGCACTGGAGTGCTGAAGGGTGCCTCCAGAACCGCCAGCATCAGGACCAGGCAGAAGTAAAGACGCAGGAAGCTGAGTTTCTGATTGTCAGCCAGGGTGTCTCATTTGGTCAGAGATGCAGACAACAGTGTCTGACCCAGGGACTAACAGTGAGATTAGTGAAATGTTTGTCTTTCAGTCTTGGCACTTCTGTTAATTATTGTTTTTACATTTGCATACAGTTAAAATAGAAGTTTTTGAAGCATATGCAAAGGTCCATGCAGCCAGCACTGTAATCGGGATACAGAAGAGCTCAGTGCTCCAGAAAAGCCATTCCTGCTCAGGCTTCCTGCCGCCTCTCCTCTACAGCAAACCCCGGCCGGCTTGAGCCTGTCTAAGCTTTTGTTGCCAGCTGTTCACCCCCAGCTTAGGTTAATGTCATCTGCCTATTTCTCCGATGCCCCTTTCTCTTCCTTGAATGACTTCCTTTACTTCAGTTGCTATACACAGAGAAAGCAAAGCCACACTTAAATCATTGCTCAACAACATGAACCTTTACACCACAGAGTCTTGGCACCGTCCTGCCCACAATGGTGCTGAGCTTTGTCTGTCTGTGTTAGAAGCCATGAAAGAAAGAAAGGAGCGATGAGTGTCCAAGGTTGTAACTTCTCAGAGCCCTCGAAGCCTCAGGCAGCAACTGCAGGAGGATTTGGAAATTATTAGGAAACACACACATCCCCACCTCAGCATCAAAAATGGCCAAACTCTCCAAGTAAATGGTATAGAAAGCCAGCTTTACAATTGGCAGCAAGTTCAAGGGAGACGTGGGGCTGTCAGGTGCAGGCTTCCATTGCTGGCTCAGGAGATTACAGAGTGTTGGAAGTCTGCAAGGGAAGAGTTGGGCTGTGTGCCGACAGCAGTACCAGGAAATTTTCCCTTCCCAAACTGTTCTTATCTTCACAGGAAGCCTCCAAGGAAAGCAAGATTAATTTATCCTGCCTTTTAGAGATGACTAGGCAGTGAAAGCTTAACTAGCATGCTCATGAATCTTGCTAGGATTCCAACCCAGGGCTCTGACTTCTCTCTGTGAGACTGCCGGAGGATCAGAGAAGCCTCACCAATTGAACTTGTCTTTAAAGTTTGCATCGCTCCCTTTGGGGATTTCCATGTCCCCCTTCCTGTAGGTTCCCCTTGCTGAGTCATCGCCACAGGGCTTTCTGCAAAGCGGCCCTCACCAAAGTAAGGAAGAGGACGGAAGGGATGGGCTCCACCCGCGATGTGGTGGCTGCGTGAGCCTAGGAGAAGAGCATCCAGCCACTTCAAGCACTTCACTCCTTGGCACCTGAGCGAGCCTAACCTGCGCAGGAGGAGCCTGAGCCCCACAGTACCCTGTCTGCTCTCCTCCATCCCTCGTGTTCATTAGTTCTGCAGAGCTGTCACAAAACAAAACCTGTGGGACACTGGCCTGCCTGGCAAGATAGGGCATCCTGCAAATGGCTGTTCATTCATTCCCTTTTAAAAGTCGCAGCCAAAACAACTGATCTGATTTATCTGTAACTAAGAGAAGCAGGGGAAGCTAAATGAGGAGCAAAAATAAATGGCAGGGCGTTGCGCGGTCTGTCTCTCTTTCTGGCATGGGAGCTCTGCAGAATGTGCCGTCCACAAGGAGCGAGGACACCAGGGCCTCCAACCAGGGAGGTCCAGCACTGCTCTCTCCTTCTGTCTTGCTGGGTGTCCTTGTTATCTGCAGAGATGCTGGCTGCACAGCCTCCAGGCTGTGTTTCTTCTATTTCAGAATAAAAACCAACAGGCAGGCATTTGGCTTCAGTCCTACAATCTTCTCTGCCTGACAGGAGAGATGGTAGGGTGGCAGGGTGGCTGGCTCTGCTTGGCTCCTATTGCCTCTCAAGAGAACAGGTACTTAATAAAGGACGCGGAGTACCCAGGAAAGAGCTATTTGCTGAATAAGTGAAAGCAATGGGCTGTAGAAACAAAGGCCTTAAGCAGCACACCAGGCTGCACAAACCCACCTACTAATTTCTCAAGGTGCTGCACAATCCACAGAGAGGGAAAGGGTTGGAAGGAAAAGCAAAACCTCTGTCTGGATCATTTTGAAATGATAATCAAAGCAGAAATGCACAAAGCAGTTTTCAGGTTGTCTTTGCTTCTGACAGGCCTCCAGATGAGCACGGTGGTTTCTGAGCCCGGCGACATTCTCCTCCCCCTAATAGTGCTGTCCTCCAGCTCTGTCTTTTGGGGGTCCTGGTCACAGCTATTTTGCTCCACAGAGCAACCCAAGGAAAGATGTAGTGCTACATGGTTCCAGGCTGAAACACGCTGCCTGCTTCTGCAAAACTGGTCCATGCCACAAAACCAGGGAGCAAGAAGGGCAATGGCACAGCATCACGTGAACCCACTGCCTCTCCTTTGTTTCCTGGGTTCCTTGCTCTCTCCTGTGTGCCACAGAGTGAGGGGCTGGGCAGGAACAGTCTCAGGCCAGGGCACCGCTGCCCCATGCACTGTAGCTGTGGTGCAGGGAAGCCCACTAGGGGTTTTCTTATGGTTGCCCACATATCCACTCTCCCCCCGCAAATGGCCTGGAGCCACGATGGCCAGCCTACCACTCCCTGCAGCACACGCGCAGTTGGCTCAGAACCACAGGCCTGGAGAGCCGTGCCCTGTGATCCGAGGCCTCCGGACCTCCTTTGACCCTTCATTTCCCTCGTGCGCATTTTTCCCAAGGAGGCCTGGGCGAACCCAGACCTTGCCGCCACACACGCATCATCCCTGGTGAGTTGTGCAAAGACTGACGCAGAGCTCTCTAGCCCCATGTGGCTGCACTAGCTTCCCTCCTGGGTGTCCCACCCTGTCTGTCTGGTCCTCCTTGTCTTGCTAGAGCTCTTGGTGTGATTAGAGGAAGGCACTGAGCATTACCTTGGGCTCACACCATAGTCTGCACTCTGCGATGCTTCCCAAGAAGAAGACACAGAAGCAGCAAGCCTCACAAATGCCACACCCCAGGGTCCCCCAACCAGCACCTGATCCCAGGCTCTCCCCATGACCTGCTGCCTCTGAATCTCAGGCCCTTGGAGTACCCTTGGCAAGCTGGGTGGCTAAATTCAGTCTGTCCCTGATGCACTATGTAGCACCAGCCACTGCCCAGGAAGATGGTCACCAGGGTGACCATGATGTGGCCTGAGCTCTCCAGGAAGTCAGGTACTCAAGGCAGGGCAGACCAGACACCGCAGAAAGTCTGATGATCACAGTGTACAAGAAAAAGGCTGGGAGCCCGGCAGACACCTTCCTAGAGGACAAGTATATCTGATCAGAGATTACCGGAGATAGAAGTAGGCAAGATGGGAAAGCGCATTGTATCAGGAGCTGCAGGGTATGCAGGAGCCCAGACCAAAGGCAGGGCTGGCAGCAGGCGAGGAAAGCAGAGGAGCAGGTCTGGGTCAGGAGCAGGGGCAGGAGGAAGGCCCAAAAGACCCTGGTCCTAAGAGGAGCACAGGCCTGCGCAGTGGTTTCAGGGAACTAGCATAAACTGAATACACATTAATTTAACAAATCTAAACTTTCATGTCTGCACATAGCTGCACTATAACACACCTACTAGTCCTTGATGGGACTGTTTCCAGGAGCAGTATTGCTTTATTTCATATATATATATATGAATATATATATATATATATATATATATATATATATATATATATATATATATACACACACACACACAGCTGGATACCAGGAGAAACCGACTGACCCATCTTCCCCATCTTGTGCAATGGAGGTGCCCTCCAGGGACGCAGCCAAGAGAACTGGGGCTCCCTTTCCACACCACCCTTCCCTCCTAGGACGAGGGTGCTGCTGCTTTAACAATGACAGGCTGACAATGAAGGGTGGTGGCTGCGCCCCCTCCAGCTGGCCCTCACAAGTACTGTCCAGAGGAGACTCTCTCTGGCATCTGCTCAGGGAGCAGACATGTACCTCAGAGAAAGAGCTCGAGATCTGGACCCAGAGCAGAGACTCGTCCCAGGCTGGGTGGCAAGACATGGGGGAGTCACCTTTAAAGGAACAGATCTTGTTGGAACTGAGCTACAAGAGTTTACACCCTAGTACACTGGAGAAAGAAAGGAGAGTATGGTGACAGCTAGTAGCAGAGCTGGTGGCTTCCTGATGCTGTAGCGAAGGCAGGACATGACACCAGCCAGGAGTACAAGAGTGCACCAGGGAAAGAGCCCTCCTGGGATCGGCTGGACCCTGGAGCTCTGGAAACCTCTATGTACCAGCCTGTGGCACTGAGAGGAGTTCAGAGCAGGACATGGGGCAACTGGAAAGCACTCCCTTAGCCATACAGATTCAATTGCAAAGGGCCTTGAGTCTTGGGAAGTAAGTGACTGTGGCCCAAGCGAATGCATGACAGCCAGGCTAAAAAGCAAACCAGCTAGTCTTCTGTGATCTGGAAGGCCATGGGTGCCCAGGACTGTGCCCTGTGAGGGCGCTCAGAGACCCACCCAGCCCCTGAGCTCCTAGCTCCAAGGAGATGAATGGGGGACATAGAAGCAAACTTCTGGACCAGTAAAAGGGCCTCCAATCCTCATATACATTCAAGGGCAAGGGCAGAAATGTGACTATGGGAACTTATACACACAAGTTGTTTCTGAAGCCCTAGAGGTGAGTCACAGAAAGACAACTAATGTTTGAAACCAAGTAGAGACATCAGAGGCTGAGCAACACAGGAAGAATAGAATTTTCCAGAATTAGTCAAGTTACTAAGCAGGTAGAGGCCTACAGTATATTATCTAAAATATCTAATTTTCAGCAAAATGTATTTGTGGCACACAGAGAAACAGAGAGTTGTGGCACACAACTGGAGAGAAAGCCCAGGTGAGAGAAGTTAGGACACGCTCTGTTGGGAAGGTTCGCATGTGAGATTCAGCGAAGTCTCCAAAATAGCTGTTACAAGAACATTAACAAACTAGACAAAGGTGGGGAGATGAGGACTCAGCAAGCAGAGATCATGATTAGAAAGTAGAAAATTGTTTTCAAACAGGCAGTGGAAATTCTGGAGAAAAATAAATAAAGACAAGTGACAAAATCATTAGAAAGATGTGGTAGACTTCAGTTGACTGGAGAAAAATTCAGCAAACTTGAAAATAGATCAATAGCAATTATGTAGATTGAAAACTCAGAAACAAATATAGAGAAAAAGTGAACATGGCTTCCGAGAAATGTGGGGCAATGTATGCAGAACAAATGTTGAGAAAATCAGAATGAGAGAGGAAAAAAAAAAGGACATAAAAATATTTGAAGATACAATGGTTGAAAGCATCCACAATTTGATTATAAATGCTAATCAATGCATCAAAGAAGCTGTGTGAACTCCATGTGGAAATTGTCATGAAATATGCACAGATCCTCACCTGAGACACACCAGTGTAAAAATATCAAACATAAAAAAATGCATGGAACACCATGAAGGTACCAAGCCTCCTGTGCATGATGTTATGTATGAGACACCCAAGACTCAGGTCCAGGACCCTCCGCTGTGCAGGAGCTGCTAAGACTGGCAGCAGCCTCCCACCAGGGACCATGGATGATGACACAGTACTGAAAAGGGGAACAGAAGTACCTATCTGTCGGGCGCCAGTTGTCGGGCGCAGAAAGGAAAACTCAGACACACCTTGCCTTCTTCTTAGAAGGGGAGATCTCGCTTTATTGCGGAAGCACAGCCGTTTATATAGTATAGCTAAGCCAATCACCAGCAGCCACATACAAGAGTACAATCAATCACGCTCTGTTGCCAGGCAGCCCCCCTCATTCTGTCCGGATCGACAGACAGGGCAGGGCCACACTCTACTTCCTGTTATTCCGAACATACCAAGGCGGAACCCACAAGGAGCGCCAAGCTGTTACATTGTTACCCAGGGATCCCGAGCTGCTGCTTGCACCGCTCCCAACACCTATCAGAGCCAAGAAACAAGGCCTGCCAGATAGCTCAGCGGACTAAAGCACCTGCTTAGGCAGAGTACAGTGGCCAGGGTTCTATCCCCAGTGGGCAGTGCCAGCCCTGCCCTTGGGGCAGGTAAAGAGGGTGATTGAGACTGGGCATAGCGGTGCACACCTGTAATCCTAGCTCTTGAGAAGCTGAAAACAGGAGGATCACTACGAGTCTGATATAGGTAGTGAGACCCGTAGACCCTGTACTAAATACACACACATACACACACACACACATACACACACACACACACACAAATGAGGGACATTTCTAGGTAGGCAAAACCTGAGATTTCATTTGCAGTGTACTTGCCTTAAAAGATACACTACAAGGAATTGTTTTCAGGCCAAAACAATTTGTATCCAAAACAAAAGTTTTAGTAAAAAATACTAATGAATATACCACAAAAGTACAAATGAAGTAAGCTATAATTATATATTTATTGTTTTTAAATGGATGTGTTGGCACATCTTAACCTGAGAGGCTAAAGCAGGAGGATTCAAGTTAGAGCCCAACTTGGGTACTTCAGTGATTTAGTGATAAGAGGTAATAATGTTTCAAAATGGGCAGATGAAGCCAGTGTTAAGACCCTGGGCTCAGATTTAAGTACTGAAAAACCCTTATCTGTCACTTGGACTGCGAGTCACCATGTTTAGCAGTGCAGTACGTTTTTCAGTGCCAGCACAAGCCAGGGTGGCAGTGCAGGCAAGCCCTGTTGTACTGACTGCTGGTAACTCACATCTACAAGGAAAACACACAGCCAAGAGACTTCATCCCTTTTCTTCCATTGCTGAAAGAAAATACTTACCATCAAAAGTTAAAGAGGGCAAGAGCTGGGGAGATGGCTCAGTGGAATAAGTGCTTCCCTGGCAAGTGCAAGGGCTTGAGTTCAATCCCTGGTTCTGCAAAAAAAAAAAGAGGGCAAGATTTATTTAGCTCTTGGTGGGTGGAGGCCTTACTCCACAGCTGGCAGCGCCAAGGCCGCATGGCTGTCGGAGCAGCACAGTGCATGGGGCGCAAGAGGCGGCGAGGGGACAGGGTGGGCGAGGCTCCACATTGTCAGCAGGGCTCTGACAGGTGCATTGCCATCCCTGACACACACTGACCACTGGACCTAGCATGGTAGTCAAGACCTCTGAGAGTGTGGATGCACACGGGCTGCGTGGCTGTTCACAGCAGCCTTACTAACAGCAGCCTGAAAAGGAGACCCAAAGGAAAACGGTCACCAGCTAATGAGCACACAAGCAAAACATAGTACATCTTTAAACTGCAATGTTTTTAGTTACCAAAAATGTGAAGTATTGATAAATACTGTCATTTCAATGATTGAATGAGCCTCAAAATCTTATTCTAGGGGGGCAGGGAGATGGCTCACTAGAATAAGCGCAAGTGCAAGGGCCTGAGTTCAATCCCCAGTTCAAAAAAAAAAAAAAAAATCTACAAAAAAGAATCTATATACCAGAGGCCAACGCACATAAGATCCCATTTCTATAAAATTTCTACACAGAAAAAATGTAGGTTGGTGGTTGCCAGAGCCAGTATCCATAACAGTGGCACCCTGTGGGTCTTGCGGGGACTTTCTGGCCAAGAAGAAAAGCCCCTCCCACTCCAGGGAGGAATCGCATACAGACGCTAGTGCCAGAGCTACAGAGCGCGCACAGCTACATTGTGAAACTCAAACTGCAGGAACAATTATTTCATGAAAGGGGCTGTTAAAACCAAATTTCCACTGGGAAAAATGTCTGTGCTTCTTGATCATAACATGCAACAAAACAGCATCCAAAAGGGTTAGAAACCCAAGCATAAAAATGAAGCTAGTTGTTATGTGTAAATATGGATGCATGTGTTAATAATCTGGGAATCAAGAACCTTTTAAGTTAACATAAATCCAAGACAATTGATAATGTCTCTGTATTTAAACATGCTTAAAAAAGAACCAAGTAAAACCAAAAGACAGTTTCAGAGAAAACTTCTACAATTCATCTAGTAAAAAGAGGGTTAATGTTTTTGTGTGTAAAGAACTCACAAGCACTTAAACCTGATCCACAGGGAAGGCAGAGAAAGACAGAAAGCAGGAGAAGCAAAATACATACGTAGATTTACTTTGACTCATAGTAACAGAAATGAATGTGAAAGCTGCACGGCAGGCTGACTCCTCACCCACCAGCTTTGGCATATGGAAAAGTTAAGAAGCCACGGCTGCAGGCAAAGCGTCTGAGAATCAGGGACCAGGACGGACCAGAACCTGGGAAAACCCTAGAACACTGCCAATGCCTTTGCCTCGAGACCCTGCTGTCACACTTCGGAGGAGCTCACCTTGAGATCCACGTCAACAAATCTAAAACAACATTTTGCCATGATTATTATTCATGCCAGTAGGGCTTCACAGAGCATGGTGGCAAATTGGATAAGCCATGAGATGAAATTTTAAAAAGAACTCTGATGCAGATTTGCAGCGATGCTTAGATATGCTGCACAAGACACAAGGGCAAAGCGGTGTATCTGCCATGCCTCCTTCTGTGGTGTGGGAAAGAGAAACCTTTTAGCTGTGGCTGCTTTTGCAGCACTTGCTCATTGTGTAGGAGTTTGCTTTCATTAGATTAAGACTGAACAAAGCAAGGTGTGTTTTATTTTGTTTGGGGTTTGATTTCTCCCCAGCACCTGGGGTAGGGTAGGCAGTTGAAGTAGACACAACAGGCTACTTTACTTTCTCCCTCCCTTTTCTTAACACACGATGGTCTCTGTGGGCTGGTCTAGAGTGGCCTTAACAATAGGATTACAAGGGCCGGGGAGATGGCTCAGTGGAATAAGTGCTTCCCTGGCAAGCACGAAGGCCTGAGTTCAATCCCTCATTCTGCCAAAAAAAAAACATAGGATTACATTCCATGTCTCACCATTTGTGCTGCAGGCATCGTCACTGAGCTGCTTCTGGGTCTGTAGCTCCTGGCTGAGGGAACTCCCATCTTTCTTGCCTGGCTTGGTGACACCAATTGGTTATTAGCTCCATTGCTCCTGTGCAAATTACATGTCATTGCTGCAAGCAACACCTGCAAATTATATCCCAGGAGACCTAGAGAACATTCCATCCCTTTCACTTCTCCCTTTGGAAGGATCCCTGCTCCTGCCCTTGATGATTCATAATGCTGGCCGGCAATTTCTTCCCACATTCCACATGTGTTCAGTCTTAGCACTCAGAGAAAACACTGCTTTATCTTATCTCCGAGCTTCAAGGTTTCATTTTCTCCATTTTTTCAAAAGATTAGATATAAGCCAGAATTAATGCAGCAGAAACACGATAACCCACCTGAACTGTTGCTCTAGGTGGAGGGTGGCGCCTTTATGAAAACCATTGCAGTATGAAAATACACTCAACTAAGCAGCCTTTCTGCCAAGTCAGGTTTTATAACTTCATGCATTAAAGGGTGCTTGCATTTATTTAAACTACTTTGGACTGAACTCAGGACCTTTGCAGTGTATGCCACTCTTAACCCTTTTATAAAGATTTTATTTATTTAATTACAGACATTTAAATCCATATTTAATGAAAATAAAGGTTTGCACTAATGTTATTTACACAATTCAATGCCTATGTCTTGTACTCTGAGTAATTTAAAGATAACAACACACGATGTATTAACCATTGCTATCTCCCTATTATCTTATTTTGAAATTTTGACATTTTTTCTCTTTAAAATAAATAAAAATACATAAATAAATTTACTTTTAAGGATCTCATGGAATTGCTAAGTTGCCTAGGCTGGGCTTGAACTTGTGGCTGTTATTGTATTGTCAGTCTTCTAGAGATGATTTTAAATATACAGGAGGCTGTGTATAGGTTATATGTAGCTCTTGCCCGATTTTATAAAAGAACTCGGAGACCCACGATTTGAGGGCACCAAGGGGGCCCTGGAATCAGTCGCTCAGAGCTGCTGCTGAACCACATATCTTCATCTGTTTTATTTTAGGTACAGTAGGTGTCAAATTACACACTTTAAGCATGTTCAGAGGTGCAGGGATCCTCCCCTCTAAGGTCAACCCCAAAATGCATTACAGTAAAACAGAGAAAGCTAAGGACAGCCACTGAGGTGACTGGAAAACATACCTGGTTATCATTGTAATAAACGATGCTGCCAAGTCAGAAATTAACAGAACCATTGCATACAGAGTAGGAAAAGGAGGGTAGAAAGTGGAGCAAGATGCCTCTTTTATGCATTTCATGAAATCAACATCTTCTTTGCAAATGGTTCTGAAAAAATATCAAGATGCAAACTGAGTACAGATGACAGGTGGGGGTGAATGATTCTTAAGTAAATTGAAGAGTGATAGCTAGAAATAAAGCCAGAGTGATAAAATTCATAAGACTGGGTGACACTTTGAGAAGATGACAAACTGACATATGGAAAAGAATCTCTATGCTTCAAGTGCCAACATTCTTAATCCACAAACATTTATGTAAAGACTTTGAGTTTATATAGTAGGCATAAGATATTCCTTACATCTGCTTTTCTTAAAGAAAAAGGAGAACTACTGTAATAGCAGAAAGAATGGCAACCACTGTGGGAATCATGACTTCATACTGCACAAAATGGAACCAACTCAGGAGAGGAAAGCCTGAAAAGTCCTGAGGACATGAAGAAAAGCTTCAAAGGTGAGAGAGACCACCAAGAAGCTGGTGCTTGAGGAATTCCCTGATGGCCCGTGAGGAGGTGGCACTGGCTGTTGATTCTTCACAGGAAGGTTATGGTTGTGTTTAGGCTAACGTCTCACATGAGGAATTACGAGTGGGTTAAGAATGTACACGTTACCTTAACTATACAAATATTGATGAATATTTAATAGTAGCAGTGTAATCAAACTTGTATTGTCAGTTTCTGGGATGTAAGAGCATATTTTTCCAAAGTAGGAGTTAGAGGAGAAGGCATCCTGGAATTAGAAAATAGAGGAACAAGATTTACTGCATGTAAAGCAACCCTGTCGTGGACCTAGAAAAAGGCCTAGTGATCATCGGTAGCCCAGCATGGGGCAGTGCCAGCGAACTCACCCATGAATCACCCATCCTTAGCCCCAGTACTTTAAATGTTGTCTTAAACCACCAACACATCACACACTAGCTTCAGCCACCTCAAAAGAAGCCCTGGGGTACACGAGGCTTTGGAGGGACAGCTAGATCCAAGCTACAGCATAGGCTCGGTTTTCTGGTGAGAATAAGGACTGCATTGGTGGTTGGATTTCAGGATTTTTTTTTTTTGACAGGGTCTCACTATGCAGCCAACATTCACAGTGATCCTCCTGCCTCCTGCCTCCCTAGGGCTGGGATTACAGGCATGCGCCACCATGCCCGGACTCCATCTCCGGCTCAGCACACCCGAAGGTGGGACCAGCGCAGCATGCGGAACCAGGAATTGAAAACTGGCCGCCGTGCTTACCTAAGCAAGCGCTTAGTCTGCTGAGCTATACCGCCGGCCCTGGTTGTTGGATTTCAGATGATGTGTGCTATGGCTTGGCATGAAACTTTGTGTCTAGAGACTTTGCCTGAGATCAAGATTAAGGGTAGCAAACTAATCTTGCAGAAGAAATTTCTAGACAGTCTAATGTTGAGGCTATGGTATGGTTACTATTGGAGGCTTTTAGCCAGATTATGTTAAGAATCAACAGCAAAGAACCTAGAAAAAATGATTCAAATCATTGTAAATTTTGTCAGAAATAAGGCCCCAATAAAGCCATGGACTGCAACATTGGAGCAGAAGAGAAATTAGTCCCTGAAAAGACAGCAGGAAAAAGCTAAGTATTTCAGAGGAAGACAACTGAAAATTTAGCCTGAAGACAGCACAAGAGGCAGCAGGACTTCAGCATTTGCAGCCACACAGCTGCAAAGGTGAAAGGCTTTGCTTTACAAGAACAACCCCAGAGCACCCTGTTCCAGAATGGCAGAGCCCAGAGAATCTGCTCCTGGGGATTTGCTTCAGTGTCAGCGATAGGGGCACTTTGCGCCACTGCACAGGAGCAGCACGCCTGGCTACTTCACCAACCAGTGGCAGACACCGGCATCATCAGTGTGTTCCTGGTTTTAGGTACACGCAGAGTGCCAGAGCCATGAGGTCAGAAAGGCTTCCAGCCAGGTTTGAGAAGAAACGTGGCTCTGAGAGGGCAGCATGTGAAACTGCAAGTGTGAAGTCAAAGGCGCAGTGGAGAGCCCGGAGTGTGGATCATCCAAGGAAAACTGCAACGATGGAGCGGAGTGGGCCCAAGAGCTACAACCACCAGCAGTGCCACGGGGGTGGAGCCCCCTGAGCCCTTTGTGATGGGCCAAGAGAGACTCCATTTTCTTTCTGTAACTCCATTTGAACAAAACTCATTTAAGTTCAGTTAAATGTCAATGAACTCGCTCTCTTTCACCTTTTCCTGTTGTTAACTACTGAGAAAAACAAAGGTATAAATAAGGAAGAAACAGAACAGCTCAGGAAGTAAGATGATCAGTCACTTAACCTCAGTGTTCTATGACTGCAGGTGGTGCCAGTGTCTGGAGAATGAAGCTTGTAGCAGTTGTACGGTAATTTTGAAAAATTCCTGGGAATGAGGAAATGTGGCTGTAATGGATCTCTGAAAAGTATATAACCTGAAAGTAGAGTTGAAGCCGACACTAACAATTTGTTGGTCCTCACTTGCGGGTCCAGGATGTCACTGGCAGGCTGGCTTGCATTCAAAGCTTTCTTGTTCCTGTGCACTTCGTGTCTTTTGCAGAGGCTTATCTTCACATGCTGTCATCTGCCACCACACTTGGAGTTCACATCTTGTTACAGATTGCTTCAGATGCTGGACATGAACTACAGGATTTAATGTTTGCTCTGTGGGATTCTGCCCTTGCTTTGGTCTCATTACAATGTGTCCTCACTTGTACTTTTTGGAATGGAGATGTCTGTCTTGTGCCACGGAATGTCAGAAGTGTTTAACTTTCTTTTCATTTATCCAAAGACTTAGAGCTGAGTTTGCCTTAAATCTCAGGAGATTTTGAACTGTTCAGAAGTACTGAAAGTGCTAGGACTTTGGCAACTCTTAGAAATGGACTAAAAGCCTTTTTCATAAAGGGATGTGTGTGAGTCTTTGTGGGACTAAGGACAGAATGTTTTGATTATGTCTAGATGTCTCCTTCAAAAGCCTCGTGCAGTCAGATGGGGGTGTTTTTCAGAGATGGCTGGATCTAGAATGTGGGATGCTGGGAAGAAACGTATATGATTACCAAATCTGTCCACTGACCAGTTTGACATAGTTTTGGCTAAGATTAAGGGTGTGAGTTCCACACACACCCTAACAATAAAATATAAGGAGAAAAAAGAAGGCTAATGTGATCTTTCTTGCATCTGTGCCATGGCCTGTTTCTCCCCTACAATACACCTCTAGTACATCACTCTTCAAGATAGCCAATTATGGACTGAAAGCTCTACAAACTGTGAGCTAAATAAACTTTTCCTCCTTTACCCTTGGTGTTGGGTATTTTGTCTCATGGACAAGGAAAACAGCTAAGACAATCATCACAAACTTAAACCTATGCATTAGAATTTCGAAGAGAGATTTAGATAAATGCATTAAGATGCATTCGCAGACTTTCAACAAAATGAGACAGGAACAGGCTCTTCTTGTGTAAAAGCTTCTATTTCCTGGTACAGACCGTGGCTCAGAGTCGGACAGCACCAGTCTGTGAACACCTGCCTTTTCCCTTCTCCTGGCCTCATCCATCTTTGCAGATGCATCTTCCAGGGTTGGACATACTCCAGCAGCCTTGCACAGCGGGGCTCTAGATGGTCACTTCCAGAGGAAACTCATGGGAGAAAACCTGCCCTCTAACCAGACCACCCTGAAGACCCCATGGGTGACTCAGAGTAGACTTTGAACTGCTGGCAACTCTTAGAAATGGACTAAGTGCCTTTTTCATAAGGTGAGGTGCGTGAGTCTGAAAAGGAAAGTGGCTGAAGATCCAGGAAGCTGCTCTAAGAGCAGCATGTACAGTCTGTAAGTTTCTGTACTGGCTCCCCACACATGAAATCATTTTCAACAAATTTCACACTCACTGTTTTTAAGAAGAGGCAACTAATAAGAAGATAAATTGTCATTTTAATCTAAGAGGCCTGTCTTGTTGACACGATTCATGCACAGATTTTACCTTTCCAGTGGTAATCGGATGGCATTAGACCTCAAAGCTACAGGAATGATACAATACTTACAAATAAAAGGAAGAATTGTGAGAAAGCAAACAGTACTGAACAAGATTGCAGGGACAGTTTCAGTTCAATTAGAGAATTATTATGATAATTTTAATTATATTAGAACAGTAACCTTCCTTTTCCCCAGGAAGAGGAGCCTTACTTTTCCCCAGAAATGTATGTTGATCTTTAATTTCCCTGACTGAATAGTGTCCTCTGATTCTGTGTTCCTCCAAAGCCCCCCGTGGCTTTAGTCAATTAATGTCTTTGTGGCTGTGAATGTGTGATGTTCCGGCCTGTATCACTTCGTATCTTGATCCCCTTGTCACTTGGACAAAATATATACCATTGTACTTCCTGCTATCTATCTTTTATTTCATTGATTATTTATATTTTCAGTGTGTGATATAAGAGAAACCACATGCTATTTATATCTGTGTATTGGACTTATTTTATTTAATGTATGATCCCAAGATTCATCCATTTTCACAATTACACTTCTTTATGGCAGTGTAATGCTCCACTGTGTAAATGCCACATTTTCTTTATCCATCCATCTGTTGGTGGATATAGGCTGCTTGCAAGCTGTAGCTATTCTGAATGGTGCCACTGTAAATATGGGTGAGTTTGTATCACTGCCATTCCACACCTTGAACGTTTCAGGAAGATGCCCAGAGAGTAATGATGCGAAATGAAAATTTCTACTTTTCACTTTTTGAGAAGTCCCTGTATTTATTTCCACTGTGTTTGTGTTAGTTTAAATTCCTACCAACAGTGTAGAAGGGTTCTTTTTTCCCACAGCCTTTCCAGGATTTGTTATCATTTGAATTCCTGATAGTGGCCATTTATCTGGGGTAAGATGGAACCTCAGTGTTTTAACTTGTATCTCTGTGAATGATGCTGAAATTTTTTCATGTATTTATTGGCCATTTGTACTTGTGAGAAGTGTCTGTTCATTTCAGCTGCCCATCTTTGGAGTGAGTCATTTTGAGTGTCTAGTGTTTTTTAGTTCTTTATATATGCTAGATATTAGTCCATCTGAGAAAAAATTGGTGAATATTTTTTGTCATTCTATTGGTTGAAGGTGAAGTTCAGATCTTGGCCTGGTAGAGGCTTCTTAGCCTTCTTGGCCTTCAGAGGGAGCCAAAGGCTCTTTGCCCAACATAGAGTTAGCTTCAAAGCAGTACTCTTTAGTTTCTAGCCTGGCCTCCTGATCTGAAGCTACCCCTCCCCCTCCTTTCCATCCACCTCAGCAGCCCAGAAGGACCCTGATTTCTGCACTCTTTCTGCCTCTCACAGCACATGGTGGAAGCTTCTGGTCCTTGTTAATGGCCTCTGGACACTGCGTTATTGTAGCTCTTCTCTCTTGATCTTCCTTCAGCCCTTAGCAGGATGCTGTCCTTGCATAGGCTTGCCAAGTGCAGCACAGGTTTGAAGCTGAACTTGAGTTTAAGATAAGCAGCTGCTGATTGTTCTGGGTTTGAATAGTGCCTGGGGCACACTACCCCTGGGAGCCAGTGAGGAGGGGAGCTGCATCTCTGCTGATCCTACTCAGCACCTCTCAAGTGAGCCCAGGGCTTGGAGCCAGAGATGAACTGGAGTCCCATCAGCTGCAGCCAAGTCAGTGTTAAGCTATTTCTAGACCCCTATCGCAGTGCTGGTGAAGCTCCCTGATGCCAGCTCACATCTGACAGCACTCTGAGATCACGCTGCTGTCTCCAGTCCAACTCACAGATCCAACCCCACACCAGACCACTGGTGCCAGGGTGTGGAATGGGTGGTGATCCCAAAGTGAACACTCGACCATCCCCAAACCCATTTCCAGTGTTTAGTTAAACCTGCTCTTCTGGAGTCAGTACAGAGAGCTGCATTCATTTTGTTCCTCCTTTAATGGTTGAAATGTATTAGGTTGAATTTTTAGATTAAAATGTGGGTCTATTTTACAGTCTTAAATGCTGAATTAAAAATGGGTCCGCACCAATTGCTTTCAGCTCTGACTGCGAGTGGGTGACATTCCGCTGGTGGCATTCAGAGTGCTATCTTTGAATGCCATGGTAATCACTTGCTTCCCTTCTAGACTGTCGTGTCTGGCATGAAATTTAAGAATTTCAAATGCCAGATCAGCGGCTTGCACCCAGCAGACGCGGCCCATCTAGCTGTGTGGCTAATGATTACTTGCTGCATCTATTCCGATGTGAAGGAAGGCAAGTGGTGATTACAGTAAAACAAAAACAGAAGCAAACAAACAAACCTCAACTAAATAAATTAGGAAAAAAGGCTTCTCTCAGAATGAGCGTGGTATTCAACGTGACAGATTTAAAAATCTTTCCATTTCACTCACCCGTGACGGCCTAGGCTGCACTAATCCAGCACCCTCTTCTCTCAGCACATTTCCCAAGCCAGAGCTAGATGCATAAATGCTTTGAGATATGAGGGTGCAGAGCCACAGGAGCAGGTTTTGGAGCAAGATCTTACTTCTTAGGTCGTGCGTCATACAGATACCAGCAGCACAGATCAGATGCCCAGCCTTTGAGTAATTAATCTGCTGACCTAGAATTGGGAGAGAAGGTGTTGCACATTGCGGGGAATGAGCTCCACAATAATTACAAACTCACTTCTAATAATTCACTAAAGTTAACACCTCTCCAAATTGCAGTCTTCTCCTGTCAACTGACCTCATGTGTGCTGTAAAAGAAATCAATACTAAATAAATGTCTCTAAAATGGAAAAGTAGGCATGGACAGAAATCCATCCTGAGAATTTGCTGATGCTTTCTGGCATATTTTGTACATCTACTATGAGCTTGAAAATCATGGTATAGGGTACTCTAGTGGCATCCTCACCCTCTTTCAGAGCTAAATGCGCAAGTGTAAAATTATTCTCTAATTCAGAAAGGGCAAAGCCTCCCATTTGGCAGCACTATTTCTGATCTGCACACATGGCGTCATTTCATATAGAGCCAGGAATTAAATACGAGCTCAGAAGCAGTTTTTCTGCAGGTGATAAATAATGTGAGCAAGAACAAAATAGCAGCTGTCCTCTGGACTCTGGCTAGGGTCTTAGGAGAGGACCCACAAGCTACCACGGACATATGCTGAGGACGTCACTTTGCCCAGAAGATCACCCAGTGCTCTGACTCACCAGGAGGACAGGTCAATCCGGACGGCCCGGTGCCCTCCTCAGAACCATGTGTGTCTCAGTCCCCAAGTCTGCAGTTGCCTGTAGCTGTAGTTGCTAGACAGTAGAGCACTTCTAGAAGAATCTAGAAGATTAGGCAGAGCAAATTAAAGTGACGCTATGATGGAGATTCACAGGAGAAGGAGAAGCTGATTCCTTCGGAATAGGTGCTAAGTAATGAAAGATAAAGCAAAACTGACAAAATCAAGACTTCAGATTTCAGCCAGGTCTTAAAAATTCCATATGCACATTTGAAAGAAATAAATAGTAGGACTAATTCACAAAATGAGATAAAAACCATGTTATCAATCTAATAAATGACAAGGCTAGGATATCTAAATTCCTTCTGAAAGACTTAAGATAAATGCGTCTTTGCCCTTTTTTTTCTAGTGAGAGCAAATATTCAGAACAGTGCTTTGAATGAAGCAAGAGGTTCTGGCCCAGAAGCAGCAAGTGCAGCTGCTGACAAGATCCTGGTTTCTAGCTCTGTTCTCCAGCAAGAGAGATTGGAGTTCTCTGGAGCCATGGTTGATGCTAGAGACAGGGATACACAACTGGAACGTCTTTAAGAGATGGAGAAGAAGGGGCAGGAAGTGGAACAAAGGAGGCAAGGCGAAGAGCTGCCAGCGGCCAGCATGCACAACAGTGAGTGGTGTTACACTCAGTCACAATCTGAGGCATAAACCAGCGTCCATGCATGTACAGCAGTATGAATGGGGCTGAGGACACACACGTGTAGAGGTGATAGTAAGACCCATGTGCGGGAGAACTCTCAAGTAACTTTTTTGACCATTCTGTTCTTGAAGAGGTAGAGTGTCAGCTCTTCAGCTCCTTCGAAATGCTTTCCTTCCAAAAAGCATGATACTAAAAAGATGAGGGAACGATAGCACTATAGTGGAGAAGCCTGGCAATGCTTCCCCCTGGTCTGGGGGCTGAGCTGAACGTGAGCAGTGCCGTCAGGCTGGTAATATCTGTCCTCAGCATTATGAGCTCTGAACTCAGTGCAAGCGAAGAGGAGCTGGCTGTGGAAAAGGGCCAGGCCATTGACACAAGGCCAGTCTGAGAGCTGACCGCAGCCTCCAGGAGCCGAGACAGGTCCCCCGCTAAACGTGACCTATGACCCTGAATGGACCCTGGAGCAGCACACAAGTGCTGGTGGCCACCGAGGACATCTCAGTTCGGTAAGGACTCACTTTTTAAATAGTTTCTGGAGTCTTGATAAGACCCAGACCTCCAGTAGGGGCATTCTTCCAATTATTTTTAAAATGAGAGAAAATGTGGAAATAAACATATGGGAGGAGGAGGACTGAGGCAGGGGAGCCTACGACCAACTGTTCTCCTTGAAAACGCAGGGTCTGTGTCCTGAGATTCCTTTTGGAGGTCAAATGAGCCGCGGCAATTGATCGCGCTCAGCTGGGCGTGATCAGCATGTCTGCCTCCAGCCGCATACTGGCAGGCTGTTCACAGCATTTTTCTACCTTGCAATCCCAGTCTGTAACAAGTAGATTCTAGATGTGAGTCAAGAGATGCAGAGTTTCTCGGCGCGGGCTGACTTCACATATGCCTTTCGATGAGTAACGCTGAAACCAGGGACGCAGGGACGCAGCGCCCTTCCGTGGCTGTCGGGGGAGCCTGGGTTTATGAAGGCGCAGGGAGAGGTAGGTGGTTCCTGGCAGCCCCCTACACGCCTTGGGAGAGAAAGGAGCTTGGAACACGAGCTTCACCGATCCATTATAGCTGGTCTCAAAGACCAGGGAGCCTCCTCTCGGCCTGGGCTCACAGTGCAGACAGAAAGGTGCCTGCGGAAGCAGACCTCTGGGAATGTGGCACAGAAAGGCCACGCTCTGGTTTTGGTTTTCCACGCCTCTGAAGGCTCTGTGTCCCACGGTGGGGGTTCTTAATCACAGGGTCAAAGCCACCATGGATGTCGATAGAGACGACAGTCACTGGGGCATGGCAGGGCCGTGTGGCCCTGTCCCCATCGCCCTCCCTCTGTGTCTCCCTTCATGCCCGAGCCCTGCTGCCATACTTTTTCTCCCTGGAGCCTGCACGGCATGGCCTGGAACCCTGAGCCAAAATAAGCCTTGCCTCCAGCGAGTGCCAATGATTCAGTCCCAGCGCAGAAAAGTGACCATCACACCAGGGGCCCGACCCCATACCCCGAAACCCTAATTGCACTGACAGAATCTGGGACAAGCATTGAAATCTGGGAGTCTACTGAAGGATTGCTTCTTCGAAAGAAAATGTGGATACAAGTTGTGACTAATTTTGGTCAGTGTTAGCTCTTAACGCAGGTACCCCGCTCCGTTCCACTGCTGGCAGCAGCGGCATCGTGAACCTGGAGTGACCTACACGTAGGGATGTGTCCATGGGGAGAAGAACACAAGGCACCTTCTGTGCCTGCCAGCCAGCTCCTGGGAAAGTGGAGTCAGGAGAGCTGTGAGTTTGAGGCCAGTCTAGGTGATGTAACCAGGTTTCATTAAGCAAACAAAGTGCCCTGGCCCCCACGAGAAGGTCTGTGCCCCAAGTGCAGGCTGCTGAGGGTGCAGGTGCACAAGTACAGACCATGCCCCTTGCTATTGCTCCTCCCCTTTTGCTGCAGGCCCCGCCTACCCCATAGGTGGTTGTTGCACCTCCTCAGTATTCCAACTCGCCTCTCCCCTGGCTGGGATGACTTCCAAGCCATTTCTTACCAAAGTATAAAAATTGATCCTTACGCTTACATGGAATCTGAAGGGACTTCTAGTAACTAAAGCCAAATCTTGAGAAGAAGAAAGAAACCCAGAAGAAGCACACAATCTTCCACTTTTCTGCTCTCAAAATAATTAAATAAACAGACAAAAAGATGGTGGCTTGGGTAAAATATTTTAAATATGGACAAAGCAAATTCACATTATTATAAAATATTTTAAGAGGTAATGTAGTTGCTGAGTACTAGTTAACTGAGTGACAGTAGTACCCCGACTTCAAAGGTAAAAGATCTAGCACAAAAAGAAGTGAAGTACAGTGTCTGCTCACAGTAAGGACACTAACGTGCTGCCAATTTTTAGAAAAACAAACTAGAAAAAAGGATTCTGAATGTTTTCATTAAACAAATGATGGATGTTTGAAGGCACTGGCATGCTTGTGGAGAGCTGAGCCCTACACAGGGTACACGGGTGGCAACATCTTGTGGCGTCCTGTGAGCACATGTGACCTTTGTGTATCAGCACTGAAAAGAGGGACAGGGCCTATGGGAGGTGATCTGGGAGGGCGGGCCCTCGCCCAAGGGTCATGGCACACCTCGGACTTAGGAGCAAGCTCCACTCAGGAAGAAGCGTCTCTAGGTCAGGTGCATTCCAGGCCCTCGCAGTGAGTCTTGCACAGCATACCCATGCAGGCTCACAATGGAATGCCCGCAGGCCAGGGACATACTGCGTCCTGACAGCAGGGCTTGAGGGGAGCCTGCCTCCTGGCACGCGACAGCATAGCACCCTTTTTCTCTCTGGAGGGCACAGTGATGTGTTCTTGCCCTGAAATCCCAGAGAAAACCTGCTACCAAATCCACCAACACCCTGATCTTGTACATCTCAGGTTCTACAACTATTACAAGTCAGTTTTAATGTTTTATTAAGAAAAGTGAAGTGAAGCAGCAACCTTTTCAGTGCTCTGGTCCAAATGCTTGTATCTCCCCACAATACACATATTGAAACCTGATCCCCAAGGCACAGAATCAGGAAATGAGCCTTTTGAGAAATAACTGGGCCTGGATGGTGGCCCCCTCGAGCGGGATTGGTGCCTTTACTCAAGGAGCTCCTTGCTCCTCTGCTGTGGGGAGACACAGGAAGTCCCTGTGTGGAAGACGAGCTTCACCAGACGCTGCCCCAGGCCTCTCAGCCGCCCCGCTGGGAGGCGCAGGTCCTTACTGCCTGCGAGCTACGCCACTGAGGGCTCCAAGCAGCACTGTGAGAAAGGACAGAATGCTACCACCTCTTACACCCATCACGTCACCGTGGGAGGGAACTGAGGTAGCTGGAGTTCTCGCTGGTGTCCCTCCAGCGCAGGCGAAGGATGGCTGTATGCACAAGTAAATACCGCCATATAAAAACCAGCAGATGGGCTTTGATTTTAGCAGCAGGAAGGTGGTTCTCCTCAATTTTAATTTTTTCTTGCACTCAAATTTATTTTCACATCTAAAAGCCATTTAATTTGACTATGGTTAAGCTAATTTAAAGTTATAGACATTGTTAGGGCCTTGCTCACTTTCTACTAAATAGAAGATTCCATTGCAGGCGGCCATAGGGGGCACCTAGCCAGGTGGCAGCTTTCCTCTGCAAAGACAGAAAAATCATAGCAACCACAGGCAAGCAGCAGACGTGGGTTACCGAGGTAGTGTGGGGCAGGCCCCTAGGGAGCCAGGCCACGTATCAGCCTTCAGGCCTGTGCAGTGACATAGCCAGGGCTACCAACTTGGCAGCTGAAAGCAATGCTCTTAGAACCACATGGCTATGCGGTCAGACTTCAAACACACATCCTGCTGTCCCTCTGGATCCTTAACCCAGGTTGAGGCACTGGCATGCACACTAACCTGCAGTCTGCTTCTGAGTCCATTTAAGTCGGTGGCAGGATCAGTGTCTCGTGGTGGCAGAGCTGGAGTCCTCGCTTCCCTGAGAGCTGCCAGTCAGTAGTTGCTCTTAACCTCTAAGCTGCCTCTGCCTTCTCTGAGGAGATCATTAAGCCCAATTAAAGATCCATGCCCAGCTCTTGTCCTGCAAGGCTTCTGACTTCCTCCTCTGAAGGAAGGGTCGGAAGGACTAGATGATTGGGAGAGGCCCATGGGCACAATATCTGTATCTTATCACAGGAAACCGGGAAGATAATTACATCTGCAAAATCCTTCTACAGTTGCATCTAGATTCACATCTGACTCAAGAGCCAGAGAGCAGAATCCGGAGCATTACCCCTAGAATTGCACTTAGAGAGAGGGCCTATAACACTCAAAAGACTAAGAGGAGCAAACAGCATGGAAAGTCAGAGCTGAGATGGACTGTATATCTATCATCAGTTGAGGGGGCCAGGCTGGGAGCCCAGAAGAGCCAGGTCTCAGGAATGGCTAGGAAAGGTGCGGGTGTCTCAGGGGGTGGAAGGATCACAGAAGGGGGCACTGGGGCCGGTGGACCTGCACACGGAGACCAGTGGCCAAGTGTGGTCACAGCAGCCTATCCCACAGCTGGCCCAGATGAAGTGAGGCTGACTGAAGGAAAGGTGACAAGACAGGCATGGGCTAAGCGATGGGTGCTGCTTCCTCTGCCACCTGCCACCTAGAAGATGCTGCCCTGCTTGTACACTGAGCTTCGATTAATGGCAGAGATGGCATCTCCAGCTCCCTCTGGCAGGGTGGATTTTGTGACATCATTACCACATGAAGTGCAGAATGCTGAGGGGGCCAGGCAGGGAGAAGTATGCTGTGTTGGCCCCTCAGCCTGCCCAAGAAGAACACCCCACACTGGTGGCCTCCACGAACCTGCTTTTCCCACAGCTGCGCAGGCTGCCTACACCAGGAGTGAGGCTGCTGCCTTCTGGAGCGGGAGGCAAGTGTGCTCTGGGCCCACCCAGTGGGGGCAGCTCTCGGAGCCTCTGTGTTCCTCAGCTTGCGTTCGGGTCTGCCGGTCTCCACTTGCTGTCACAGAGCCTTGTCCCTTTGTCCCTTTGTCTGTGCTCAACCTCCCCTTCTGTAAGTCCCACTGGGCCAGACCCCCCCAGCCAGGCTGCAAGAGAGCCCTCCATGCAGACATGTTGGGTGAGGGTCCCGCAGGTCACCACGGACAGGACTCCAGCACTGTGCACTATGTCTCCACCTCACTACAGTGACTAGATCTCATGGACCCTGGTCCCAAGTAAAGTCACATTCAAAAACACTGAGGGTCAGGAGTTGACCACATCAGTTCTGAGGGGACAAAATCCAGCCACTGGCATTAGCTGTGTTCTCCAGAGATTGCTCCTATCCCTCGGGATAAGGCTCACATCATTCACGCTTTTCCCCCATGGAGCACCCACTACCAAATTCCACATTTTGCTTCATAAAGTGAGCAGCTTTGGCCCCCCGAGCCTTCCATTGTGTAGTGAGAGGCCATACTGGACCTGAATCAGAGCCAACATTCTAGCCAGATCCCCATGGGAGCTTGATGCCAGAGTTTGAAGCACAGCATTTAATAGGCTTGATCAGAAACAGAATTCTCCAGGGACCGAGTTGTTGATCTCAAAGTAAATTCTTTAAAGAATTGAAGTAAGATTTTGGCAGAGGTGACACAAAGGACTTCGTCTAACATACTTCTCATTAAAGGGTGGATTAGGCTCAGACATATCCTAAAATATTTTGCTTACTTTTCACTATTTTGGTGCTGGGGGTCAAGCCCATGGCCTCAGGGGTGCTACACACACACTATCACATAACTAAATCTCTAGCCCCGATTTTTGTAAGAAAAGCAACACCACCATTGAACACTAGAGCAATTCCTGCATGCTACTTTAGCTACGCTCACATGAGAGCCAGATGTTCACTCACTCAGGAAAGCACCATGGGGTCTTGCAGGGTGCTGGGTGCTCCAGTGCATGGCACAGGGTGGGGTCCTGGCCAAACATGCCTCAGGCTTGTCCACCTCTGCAAGGCTCTGTCTCCTCAGCTGTGAAGTGAAGGGGATAATGGAGCTGACTGCTGAGGTGTAGGGAGCTGGGCATTGAGGTGCTGGGGCTTAGCATGACACCTGCAGCAGGCTGGGTACAAGATAAAGGCCAGCCAGAGCCGTCCTTGCCGGGAGCTGTGGAGCTGCTCTGCCAGCTCTGGGAGTGTGTGGAGGAGAGGCCCTGCACATAGCAGCAGACACCAGGAGACCCAGTGCAGGTGAAAACGTAAAATGCCCTTCAAGGATGGCCAGGGTGCAGAGGAGGGTGCTGGCATGAGGTAGTAGATGGAGTCTAGAAATTTGAAAGGAAGTGCTAGTGCGGAGCCACTCACCGGTGTCCCCAGGTGTGTCCCATGGGTGCAGCCTCTTCTGGAATCAGTGTGAGAAGCTGGGCTGGATGACTCCCACACAGCTCTGGGAAAAGGCAGCCCAGGGCTGGGGAGATAGCCCAGTAGAGTAAGCGCTTCCCTGGCAAGCACAAGGACCTGAGTTCACCAAAATAAGAAAAAAAAAAAAAAAAAAGGCAGCCCAGCCCTGGGACATCTGTCAGAGGCCCGGTACCCACCCGACATCCCTGTAATCCCACTCTTGCCCGGAGCTGGCACAGGGGCCTGGCACAGGGGAGGGGGTGGAGGGTGCTGTTAGGTGATTAAGGAGTTGTGCACATTTTCTTTTCTTCTTCCCTTTTATTGTGTATGATTTGTCTCTTCTGCTTCATTTTCAGTCCCAATTGTGATTTTAAGTGTATGTCTCTCAGCCTAAAGAGGGCGGTGAGGAGGAGGACTCTGGCCTGAGCTGGCTGACATGCAGTAAAAGGTGAGCACAGAGGACCTGCTCCAAGGGCACCAGCCTCTCCAGGCCCAGCTGGCTGCCTGCTTGAAGATCTACAGAGGGTGGAAGCTGCCTCTTAACTTCCAGGAACACATGTGTGCTCTTAGAGATTCCTAACCTGAGAAGCTCTTCAGCTGCAGGTCAGCTCTGCGTCCAGTTCCTAGAGGCCTGTGGTCATCTTGCCCAGGCATCTGCAGCCTGATGGCTCCTGCTCCCACTGAGGAAGGGGTGAGGTCAGAAGCTCTCACTCTTCAGCCTCTGTCAGCAGGACCACGGGCTCTTCTTACTGCCTCTGAGATTCCCAGGTGTCTCCAAACCCCAGTTTTCTGAGAACTCTGCCTAGCTCTATGACAGACAGTAATGGCCCAAAGAAATCCTTCAAGCTGGGGAGCCACAGGGCGACCAAGAAGATCAAGCCTCCAGCCTCCCTGTTTATCGGTCTCTCTCTCTCTGTTTTCATCTCTCTCCCTCCCTCTGGCCCCCACATTTCATTCTCTAAGTGATGAGAATGTGAAATCTGCAAGGATCTTCTTGTCTGAATTCTATGTAGCACAACCGTCACAACCCTTTGCAAACTTACAACTGCACCTTGGCTTGGGGAGGAGACTTCAAGGTGCACACTCTGTTGCCATGTTGCCACAGGGAAGCTCTGCCACAGGTTTGGTGGGCAGAGGAAAGGGGGTGGCTGCACTAGCGTCTCTCTCATCAGAACCCACAGACCCTTCAGGAGTGGAGTCTACCCAATGGAGTGCATCAAACTGACGGCAAGCCCAGTGAGCACTGCCTGCCCTTCCCATGGCAGGGAGGATGCCAGCGTGGGAGGCAGGTGGCAGGGCCCAGGTCTCACCTGCAAGGCCGAACTGAAGGGACAGCAAGCAATGCAGCAAGTGAGGGGGAAACCAAGCACGGTGATGAGAAGTGCAAAGGCCAAGTCAAGGCTGTTTCAGGAAGACGCACACCCACTGCTGCCTGACAGGGCCCCTCCTGCCTAGGCTTGGTTGCCTTGGGCACCTGGCCCCTGACCTGGCTGAGCTCTGGAGTCCCCCAAGCGGCTCCTACACTCGTGTTAGGGATTCCTATTTCATAGGTCTGTGTCCTGGGTGCTGTGCACCGCTCTTTCAGTGCCAGGGGCCGGGGATCTGTGATGGCCCAGACTGTGCCTGGGGAGGGAGGGAGGATCTCCTGGGGTGCAGGCTGCACCTTCTATATGTGTCCCTGCGTGGTAAAAGGCTCAAGGCTGCTCTCTCCATCTTCTTTAAAAGTGATGAATCCCCTTCAGGAATATTCTATCCTCATAACCTGATCACCACCCAAGCTACCTGCTTCTTAACCCAGACGTTGCTGGACAGTGGGTGTCTCTCTCACCAGATACCTGGGTCCTCTGCACCCCAAGGCATCCAGCAGACACGCAGAAGTAATAAGAAAGGCAGAGACTCATTAAGGACAGGCGCAGCCCAGTATGGGAGAGGGCCGACCAGGGAGCTCAGCGCATGTGGACTTCCCGGGCAGCGGTCTGTTTGGCTTGAGGTGTAAGCACTTCGGGAGCTTTCCAGGTAGAGATGCTAGCAATGAAAGCACACCCAGGCTGGCCAGCTACGCCAACTGCTCCTCAAATTCTAAGAAACCGAAAGAAAAGCCATCTCTGGACCGCAACGCAGGTGCCACTGCTTCTGGCCGGCCACTCTCTGCTCGCCAGCGTGACCTCTCTTTCATTCCTGCCGGCCGCCAGCCCTGAACTCTACCTGCCTGAGACCCGCCCAAGTGCACCTCCACCTCTCACCTGAGATGCACTGCAGAACTACTTCCTCCATAAATCTCCGCCTTTTCTGGCCCTACCCGCACCCCACTCTATTCTCCGTGGGAGAAGAAGAGCCCTAAGCCAGCAGTCCAATAATGTCCTCCCCTTAAGGGTCAGATTTTAGCAGCTGAATTTAGAGCAGGCATGGCACAGCTTGGATGCAGGTTTATGGCTGTCTCTAAAACTCTGCAGTGTTTGAATACGAATGAGGAGCTAAGGGTGCTGGCCAGCGCCCTGAGATGTCTCCAGTGGAGGTGGCTGCAGACCCCAGTACTGAGGGAGCCTGCACCTGGGCAGGGCCCCTTCCTTCCAAGAGGAAGAAGAGCCTTCCAAGCTTTCAGGGACAGGTGGCGGCTGTGGGCTGCAACTCCCAGGCAGCACGCGGGGCTTATGCTGACAAATTTGGGGTAATAAAATTATATGAGTAGAGCTGTGTCTTAGGAGAAAGAATTTGGCTGCTTTGTGCAAAAGAAGCTGGCTGGAAACTGGACCCGTGAGAGGCTGTTGAAAAAAAAAAAAAAAAAAAAGCGTGTAATGAAGGCATCAAATGCAAGCGAAGGGCCAGGGGGAAATTCCAGATTCTAAAAATACCTTCCTGGGCTCAGCAGCGCAGGTGCTGCGGTCGGTCGGAGCCGCAGCGGGCGGGAGGCCCGGGCTCTTCATCAGTCTGGGCACGTTCCCTGCTGCTGGGGAGCGGAAAGGCTGCAGGCTGATTGGTGCTTCTGGCAGGACGGAAGCGGCTGGGGTTTCCTTTCTAATTCCAGCAGTTACATCCTCACTTAGCATAATAAAAGGACCTTGTGGGCTGGGAGGGGGGTGGTCAGGTAGAAGCAGAGGTGACCAGTGGCCAGCCCATGGCCCAGACGCTGCTGGGGCTCACACAGCATCACAGCCCTCCCCGCAGGCACAGCCAGGAGGTGCACAGCCTGAGCTCGGGCTGAATTTCCTTAGGTGATGATGGGAGCCACAGCAGACCAGAAGGGTCCCTCGCACCTCTGGTTCTCGGAGTCCTAAATGCTGTCTTTTATCATTAAGATGCACACATGGGCAGCCTCAGAGGCGATGCACTGTGTGATTCCTCTTCGTGTAACATTCTTGAAAGGACACCAGGATATCCTGTCTGTATCTTGTACTATGGATAATCACTGAGAAGACAGCAATGTACAAGGTATTGACTATTGAAACTGTCCTATTAATCAGCTTAGAAACTGTCTTATTGCTATTTGTTTCTCAATAAAGTGAAAATAAAAATAAGAAAGAAATGCAAAACAGATTAGAAATCATCAGGAATAGGACTGGATGGAGCCCTGATGAAGGGGGGAGGTGGCGATGGCTATCATGGGGCAGACAGGGATCCGCAAGGGGACAAAGATGTCCTGTACTTATTCCACAATATGCATGCTCCATTCAAAGACATCTTTAAAAAAAAAATCTGTTCTATTTATTTATTTATTTATTTATTTATTTATTTATTACAGTGTCTTGCTACACATCATGGACTCTCTTTTTTTTGCGAGGGAAGGGGCTGGCACAGCATGTGGCGCTGGGGATCTAACCGTGGTCCCTGAGAGCTTGCCTAAGCAGGCGCTTTAGACCGCTGAGCTATCTTGCCAGCCCCATTCAAAGGCATCTTGTTTATCTTTACATGCCAGCTAAAAGGAAATTAAATTAATAAATGCTCTGTATCTTAGCTGCTGGTGAGACGTGAACCTACACACATGATAAAGTGTGTAGAAATAAACACATGTGGAGTGTGGCAGACACCTGTGAGGGAGATGTGAAATGCGAATACGACTGGTGAGTCAAGCACAATTCTTTTGAAAATATTACTAATGGGAGAAACTGCATAAATCGGATCTGTCTGTATTATTTTTCACAACTGCTTGCGGATCTATAATTATCTCAGTAAAAAATTTAATTTGAACATCACAGAGAAGGCTTGAGAGTAGAGTAGTTGCCATGGAGATGAATACATGGAGATGTGGGAAGCAAGCCAGGAAGGTGCTAGGAGCAGGGTGAGCAGCCCCTGCAGAGGCCCTTTGCTGGGAGGATAGGCACGTGCCCAAGGTGAGCTGTGCGTCTCTAGCCCCGGAGGACACAGGACAGTGTTGTCAGCCGCAGCAGAGCTGGCTAATGCTGACATGATAAGCCTGTCTGTGGACGCCTTCCCAGCTCCTGGACAGGCAGGTCCCTGTCCTGGAAAGCGTGGAGTGGGCAGGCTCGGTGGCTGGAGCAAAGCTCATCAGAGCAGGCTTGAGTGGCTCTTGTTCTCCTTTCTGCCAGCACAGCTCTGGGGAAGCAGAGTGTTCCAGAAGACAGGGGTGTGGAGACAGGAGCTGCATCTGAGTCACTCTCAGGAGAAGCTTGCCAGAGGACCCTGAACCCTACAGAGAGTGATGTGTGGTGACAAAGTGAACTCTGTCACGTTCTTGCGAGCTCAGGGCTTGCTCACACAGGCCGCAGACATGGTTTGGCCTGCCCACTGCAGAAAGGCATTGGGGGGTGGGTTTGGCTCACCCTCCAGCAGGGGCCCTGCCTTCTGGAGAATAGGCTGGGGTGAGAAGCAGGAGATTGGCTCCGGAGCACTACAACCTCCAGGTGAGAGCAGCTCAAGCAACCGTGGCCAGGCTGCAGAAGAAAGTCTCTGAAGATACTCTGAAGATAGACTTGGCAGGGTTCTGTGAGGGTTAGAAGTGGTGGGCCTAAGAGAGGGGACAGTGCTCACCCCAAGATTTCTATCCCAAGCGATTGCAAGAATGAGGCCCCCACTGAAGGGAGAAGGTGGCTGTGGCAAGTGCTGCTTGGGCACCCTGGAATGGGGCCCAGAGAGGATACGCTGGGCACTATTGAGTCTGAAACACCAGCAGATACAGGCAGCAGGTCTGGGCTGGGGTCAGGACCTGAGGCAGAGGGAGCTGTGCCTCTCTAGCTCTGTCCTCAGCGGGTCCCTGCTTCTGCATGGTTGTGGGATGGTGCTTCTTTCTTAACTGAGGGCCTCCTAAGGTGACACAACCCCAGACAGAATTGTGCTGTTCAGAGGCCTCCCCTGAGCAATGAGAGAGGCACCAAGCTCGGCCACTACCTCCTCCTTCTGAAGATCCCTGCAAGAGGACTGTTCTGCTCCTATGTAACTGTCAAATGCTTTTCATTATTACTTCTCTTGATGCTGAAGAGTGAGCTCAGGGGCTTCTAAACTACCCCAGGCTCTTACTTTAAATTGTAGGTTGGGGCTGGGGAGATGGCTCAGTGGAATAAGCACTTCCATGGCAAGTGCAAGGACCTGAGTTCAATTCCTCCCCCCTCAAAAAAAAAAAAAGGATTTCATTTTAAATTGTAGGCTAATGATATGATTTCATTAATGTGTCCAGGCTGGGCTTGAACTTGTGCTCTATCTCAGTCTCTTACCCCTTCTCCTGGTGCAGTACCTCCAAGTGCTGGCATTCCAGGCAGATGACACCTGGCCTTGCTAAATTAGCTTATTTCTGATAATTCAAATTCCTCCAGCTTCAGTTGGGGGCTACAGAAGTTTTGCCCTTGGCACTGTCATTTCTGGTGCCCAGCACGTTCTGACCAGAGGGGCCTGCCATGTCCTGTGATGCTGTGTGCATCTCTTATAGCCACCAACTGAGGGAGCTGCAGCAAGCAGAGAGGAGGAATCCCAAAACTGGAGCCTGTCACCAAGATGCACTTTGTCACCCAAAGACCACTCTCATATGCAGACAGAATGCAAGGCCTGGACCTCACCCAAAGGTGACAGAGCATATTGGGCTTCTGCAGCAGTTAGCATTCTGCTCCGTCCCACATGGCAAGAGGCCCCAAAGGGCCTCCAGCAGGTCTCCTTCGGTCAGCCAGGGGCACAGAAGGAAGCACACACAGACCCAATTACACGACTCTGAGCTGCAATTTTCCTCCTTCACTAAAGATAAGGGGAGCTTGAGTTCGAAGAGGTTTTCTAAGGCTCCTTCTGCGAATGCATGAAATAGGATCCAGAAGAAAGGTCTGGCCTGCAAATGTGCCTTGGCTCTGTGGGCCCTTCCAGAGGTGAAGATGCCTTTGCCTCTGCTCAGTGCTTTCCTGCTCTCTTCTGTGTAGACCCCCTCCCCATGACACACCATCACCACCCCCTCCCCACAGCACACCATGACCACCACCCAGAAAGGGAGTACTGACACCGCTGTGTGTTTGAGCCAGTCTGGAGCCTGTGTGACAGTCACACGGCCTCCTCTCCCTCTCTCTCATCGAGGGGGCTGACCAGGAGACCATCCCAGGCCTGCCACTCAGCCCAGTGATTGTCCTGCCAGTTATTCCCGCGGGTCTCCTGCCTCCTGCCTCTTTTCATTCTGTGCCTAAATCAGGATTATGGGAAGGTAGGGAGGACTAAGCATTTAACTTCATTTTTCTTCATTTTTCTCCTGTGACATCTGTGGACATCTCGTCTTGCAATATGAGGCAGCTGCAACAATTGCTGCTAAGATTTTGGGCCATGCACTAGGCCAAGAGTTGGGAAGGCTTGCTGTGAGACCCTTCTTATAGCACTTGCTTCCCCTCTGTTCTGTGCTGGGGGATGGGGCTGTGCAAAGAGAGGCCACCACCCAAAGCTCAGAGAGAACACCAGTCTCTAGACTTCCAGAACTGTGAGAAAGGAATCTGTGCCTTTTATAAGTCACCCAGTCCATTGTATCTTATTAGAGCCTCCTCAGCTATGCCAGTACTCAATTCAAACAGTTGTAATTTAAACAAAGTTAACAGTTCAAGCAAAATGCTCATAAGCATGCACAATATGTGATGATGCCTAAATTCATGTCAACCGGTATTTGCTTACTAGCAAAAGGACATTTTTCCATAAGGAACATTGCACAGGTCCACTTCTGATTCTGGAGAACAAAAGAACACCAAGCACCTTACTTATATGAGGGCACCTGTTGGTGAGGGACAGTTGACAGCACCATGGGACAGGGGTATAGTGCTACAGAGAGACAGAGAGAGAGAGAGAGAGAGGAGAAAGCCCTTCCAAATGTGACCACTGTGACTACCCACTATGCTGAAGTAAATATATTCCACATTCCAAATAGACACCTTGTAAGGCAGTGTTAAAGTGCAGTGTAATTGGCCTTGGTCTGCACATGTAGACGCGATTAGAGGGATGTGGTCAGCGCAGCTCTACTGGCTATGTCTGTGCCTGGGGGACAAAGGCTCTAATCTCCTTTGCAGTTCTTCTATTTTTCTGTTATCTTCACACCTCAGCCAGGGCCAGAAAACTCCATGTTGATCATTAGAAATGCAAGATATAGCTGGGCGTGGTGGCGCATGCCTGTAATCCCAGCACTCGGAAGGCTGAGGCAGGAGGATTGTTGTGAGTTCGAGACCAGCTTGAGCTGCAAAGCGAGCTTAAGGCCAGCCTGAACTGCATAGTGAGACCCTGTCTCAAAAAGACACAAAAAAAAAAAAAAAAAAAAAAAAAAAAAAAAAAAAAAAAAAAAAAAAAAAAAAAAAAAAAAAAGAAAGAAAGAAAAAAAAAAAAAAAGAAATGCAAGATATTTCCTGACCCCTCCCATTCACAGATAGAAAGCATCTCCCCCTGGTCACTTGGTTCCCATGAATGCTGGTTTAATATTCCCCCTGCACACCTTCCTCACCATGAACTTGGCAACCATCCAGGGAGCCAGCACCACTAGCAATATAATTTTAATTTTTTATTTACATGGATTAATTGTGTGCATTAATAGGCTTTGGGTGTGACCATGCACTGGTCAAATGTAGTCCCCCATTACCCACCTTCTTTTTCTTCTTCTTTTTAATGTATTTGGTTGATGCAGCTCAGACTCACGGTGATCCTCTTGCTTTCAGCCTCCCCAGCACTGGGATTACAGGCGTGCACTGCCACACCCGGACTTTTGACAGCTCAGCCTCTCCTGGGGCAAGGCTGGTGCAGTGAGGGGTGCTGGGGATTGAACAGAGGTCCCTGTGCTTGCCACTGAGCTGTCTCGCTGGCCCCACCTCATTTTTCTCCCCATTGCCAACTTCTGGTAAACACTGTCCTACACTGAAGTTGGCCTCTTCCAGCTTCCACGTATGAGAAATAACATGCAGTGCTTGCCTTTCTGAGTCGGCTTATTTTGCTTGAGACAATGTTCTGTTCATTGTGCTGAAAACAATATGATTTAATTCCTCTTTGTGACTACATTATATTCTTCGCGTACTCACCTGCTGATGGGGATCTAGGTAGACTGCATGTCTCAGTGACTTGCCAGTGCTTGTGCTAGTGATTTTCTTGCACTTCACCCTACAATTTAAAGGAGAAGAGGTTTCAGTCTAGCTCACCATTTGCAGAGGTTTCAGTCCACAGTTTTCGGGCCCCAGAGAGGGGCAGCATGGCAGAGGGCATGGTAGACAAGAAACGGCCACGGCCCATCAAGCAGGAGGTGGCAGGCTTTCCTCCTTCCTTCCTTTCCGTTTCATCCAGGCTGTGGCCTACTGGCTGGTGTCGCTCACACCCAGGGTGGGCTTCCCTCTTCAGTGGGGCCACCCCCCACACTCAGCACTATGCTAAACCAGTCAGGGGAGTGATCCAGGATCACACACGCACAGTCAGCCACCCCAAAGCCTCCCCGTGGGTCCCTAGGCTTTTGGGGGGCCATCTAGATACACGCCATAGCAGCACGCTGCTCCTTTCGTGCACTGACTTCATCTCATTTGGGTATACCTTACAGAGGGGGCAGCCAGGTCTCACAGCAAATCTATTTTTACCTTTTGAGAAACCTCCACACTGCTCTCCATAATGGCCGTGTCATTCCCACTGACACTGTATAGGTGTTCCCCTTTCTCGTGATCCTTAATAGCATGTGCTATTTCTTACCAATAACAATTGCAACTGGACAGAGATGATATCTTGGTGTGGTTTCTGTGTGCATTTCCCTGGTGGCTAATGATACCAAGCCTTTTAATACATATATTGGCTATTGGTATTTCCTGAGAAACATCTGTTTGGACAGGCTAGGGACACACATCCCTTGTCCTTTCAGAGGTTGGGGACCACCTCAAAAGATTACATTTCAGGGCTTCTCCATCTTGTTCGAGTCTCCATGGGCCTTAAGTATGTCTTCCTCAGCTGCCTGCCATGATGTCATCATTACTGGGAGAGCAAGTCTAAGGTAAATTCTGTGGGGGGATGCTGCATTTCCTGGACAATTAAAAGAATTATTTTAAAGAGAGGCAGAAACTGAGATTATCCTGATTATCCTGTGACTGAACTTTCACACTTGGATCATTTTATCGGAAACATGGCGCAGGCTCTCAGACCGTGCAGCAGCGGTGAGTGATGAAGACCCACTGCTTCCAGCCTGCCTGGCTTCGTTTTCCACATCCTGCTGCTCTGCCTCCTTGCTGGTGCCTGCTGTCTCACCTGTTCTGAGGTTATTGCTTCTCACACAAAAGGAAAGAAGGGAAATATTGATACTTAAGCTTCAGTATACTTTCTAGGTGGAAAACTGTAATTGTAGGCTGCAGAAGCAACCAGCATTTTCTTAGGTAACCTTTATATAGACAGGTTGCCTGCAAGCCAGAGGGTTCCTTATGAAAACAGGGGAAGGATGTGAACATTAGCAGTGTTTCAATGGCTGTCAGCCAGCCTGCCAAGGATGGGAAGAAAGCCTTACCCTAGCTCTTCCTTCTTAAGTATTCACTATGCTCTGTTTACTCACTTGTAGTTGGCCAGTTGTAGAAGAGGGATCTAAAAAAACAGTGCACACAGTACATCCAAACATCAAATTTACATCAAGACAGGTCCAGCCTACTCAACTTCACCTCCAGAACATCGTCATCTCAAGCTGTTTTGGACAGAAATCCATGCAGTGCCGGTTGTTTCTGCTCACCTGTGGATTTCCCAGACTTCTCAGAAGATCCCACTTATTAAGCAAGTCTAAGGTAAGTTCTGTGGGAGGATGCTGCATTTCCTGGAGAATTAAAAGAATTGTTTTAAAAAGAGGCAGAAACTGAGATTATCCTGCCAACAATTCAAGAGCCCAGAAGCCCAGAATTAGAGATTGTCAAGGAGAGCACTTTCATTTACAACATCCTGGGAGAGTTTCAGCTGAACTTTTCTCAAGCAAGTGCTTTATTTTTTCCATGTACTTTCTCATTTATGTTCTTTACTCTTGTTCTTTCTGACCTACACCTATGTCAGGAACCTTGAGATTTCCCTCGCAGATAGATTTGTGAGTCTTGAAAATCTAAATTTATATATATAAAAAAAAAATCCCAGTAATAATTTCAAGTGGAATGCAGCTACCCTGAGCACAGACCAGCCCACTTGGACTCCTCCCTGAGGTGAGCCCAGTGGAAAGCCCAGGGGTTGAGAAAGGCACTGTGACTCGGCCATGCTGCCTTTGCATTTACTTTTGTCCCCATTATTAACAAGAGTAAGTTGTTTGTGGAAGGTGAGTCCTCTAGGATGGGTTCATAATGACAGTCGTGAGCCTTTGAAGTGAAGAAGGTGGAAGAACTTGTTCAGTGCTCTAAAGAAACCCAGAATTCAGAGCCATTTTGTGGGTCTGAAGGTGGATCTCAGGGCTCCCACATCTGAGCAAGTACTCTCTTGTTGAAATGTATCCCCAGCCCTTGAACTCTTGACAAAGGCTTCTTGAAGTTTAATGACCAATGCTCCTATATTTGTTGACAATTAATTAGCAGGAATCCTAGACTAGACTAAACCTCCAAAATCCAGTAAATCAATGCAATGAAATCCCTTTCTATGGGCTGGGGAGATGGCTCAGTAGAGTAAGTGGTTCCTTGGCAAGCACAAAGGTCTGAGTTCAATCCTTTGTTCCGCCAAGAAAAAAATCCCTTTCTATCTTTCATGTGTACAAAGAAACTGCATTTTTTATTTGCTATGTTCCCAACAGCTAGGGTCTGCACGGTGGAAAGAAGAAATAATGAAGGAAGCTATGCAGGATGCTAGAATGCGGAGGCACCTGAGGAGACACCGATGCACACAGCGTTTATAGAACGTAACAACAGCAAAGCACTCAGTTCCAGGAAACACAGACTTCTGTTATTGCAAATTCTTACCTTGGACAGCATTCACTGTTGCATATATGGCAGTTACATTTGCCCTCATGATGAGAGGCAGAACTACTCCGTAAACGAGAGAGCCTGCGCCATGCCTGTTTGTACCTCGAGCTGCAAGAGCTGGGACTGCAGCTCCTTAATGCCTGGGAAATTCTTCTGCAAATAAGGTTTTTGTTTTCATTTTTTTGCCAGTTAAATAAAATTTTAATTCATAGCTTAACAATAAAAGGTCATGCACTAAAGTCAACACTCATATTTAGCATTTCAGGCTAAGCTTGTCCATATATACAACTGAAATCAATTACAAGGCATGGCCTAACAGACACCAGGGTTAGGTACTTTTTATAGGCATGAAACTTCATCTTGCACACTGAAGTCACCGTACATGAGAGTCATGTCAGAGCTTTTGTATTTGTGTTTATTCTTCATTTAACTTTTAAAACACTACTGTAATTGAGTAGTTAAATAAAACCAATAGCGAGTAGTGAGTACATGATGATTCTAGTCCTTAGCACACTCACTACTGCACACCACATGCCAGCAGGGAGCATTATTCACTGGCCCCAAGAGGTCTGACACTGAACACCACCTCTGGGATGATGTTCATCATCCTCATAGGCTTCTCCATTACAATGGTGCCGTCTTTCCTGATTTGGATCAAAGTCCACCAGTTCTACCTGATCCATTTCGTGGGTCTCTTCTACTTCCTTCTTCTCAGATAAGAGTTTTTCTAGCAATGAGAGTTTATCAGGAGAGAGAAAGCCATTTTCAGGAAAGTTTGCCTTAAATTCAATTAGACAACCCTTTTCATATGGTCTACAATAAATGGGCAGGCCTTTGTTTAGCACACACTTGATGTCTCCATGCTTGACTATTTGACCTGGATGAGAAGTGATGACTATTGTTCGGTTGTCAAGAGTGGATATTGGCTTTTGGATGCCACACAGTGCCCCCACTAGCTGTATATCCATACACATGAAAAGGTCTTCTCCTTGTCAAGTAAAAACAGCATGGTCCTCCTGATCTAACACAATGATATTATCTCCTAGCTCCAGCCCTGGTTCTTGGTCTCCTTCACCATGGACTGTTATCTTCTGGCCATCTTTCATGCCTTTATCAATATGAACTTCTAGAACCTTCTTTTTTCTAACTATCTTCCTTCCACTGCAGCTCTTACATCTGTCTTTAGGGCTGATGCCTTCTCCACCGCACTGGCACCCCATGCATACGAATGGATTTGCTGAACCATTCCAGGTCCTATCTGATGAATTCTTATTGCATTCCAGGGCCCCAGCAGGTGGGACAGCATTCCACAGCTCCTTTCTTAGCACCTCGGCCTTCACATTTGTCACAAATCACATTCTTTTGCAGAGCCAGTTTCCTTGTGGCACCATTATATAAATCTCCTAAGATAACTGAGAGCTGGTGCACCACAATTTCACCTCTCCTTTCTCTCTGCATCCTTCTTCCTCCTCCAAAAATCATATCAAAGATATCCAAATGGGAGGGGTAAAACTGCCACCTGTTCTCCCTCCTTAATTGCCTGTTCTCCTCCATTGTCATACAATTCCCTTCTCTTAGCATCAGAGAGAACTTCATAAGCTTGAGAAATCTGTTTAAATTTTTCAGCTTCATTTAGATTCTTATCAGGATGGTACTTTTTAAAAGCCAGTTTCCTATAAGATTTTTTTTAGTTCTTCTTGGGTGACATTGGGTTTGACCCCCCCCCAAAAAAAAAACATCCTAACAAGTCATTTCTTTCACCATTTTCTATGGGTGGTGAGCAGGCTGGGCCACAGAGGAAGGAAGTGGGTAGCCATGTGCGTGTTGAGCAGCCACCGCTCCTCCACCTCTCAGCACGTTCTGGAAAGCTCCTGCTTTTTTTACTTAAAATATAGTTACACTTTTAGGTGTGTGTATGCTATTGCAAAGACTTGGATCAGCTGCCCTTGGATGTCCTATGAAATGTGACTCTCAGTTCTGCCTCTGCACTTATACACTTCTGTGTGTTATGCGGTCCGCTAAATACAACAGAGCTCAAGCCAGACTGGGAAACAAGTCTACTCCTGAACCAGCAGGGCTGACTCCATGATGTCCCCAGCGCTCTGTGCTGGACAGAGCTTTCTGGACCCAGGAATTACCGTGTTGTATGGCACAGTGAAGTGCTAAGTCCAGCAACCCCCTTATCCATGGTCAGCCTGCCCTTCCTTCACTACCTAGAGCAGGCATCTAGGGACTTAGCACCTTTGGTTGCAGCTTGAATCGCTGATTCTTTAAATCTCCTGCTGACACGTTTGCATTTGCAGTTGTGTAACACTGAGCTCCTCGGAGGGATGAGTCACCATGTAACGCTCCTTTTGTAATTCCTATCATATTGAATGTGGCGCCTTTGGCATGCTCCGGTAGCATGTCTCACACCTCTAAAAAGATCACTGAAATATCCACATGGTGCACCAGTCCACGTCTACACCTGAGCCCTTCTGTGGCCAGAGTGGCACCATTACAGTGCAGGAAGTGCAGGGGCTGGCTGAGCACCGCCTCATGGCACAGCTCATTGTGGGCTCTCGGAGTCAGCGATGGTGGCCTTTGGATGGGCAGTGTGTTGCTATGAGGGAAGGATTCCCAACACTTCTTTCAAATTGCAGGTGTTGTTGACCACCAAATTCCTTTCACTCTCTGAGCTTCCTGATGAATTCTCTCACTTGTTTCCTGATCCCCAAATAGTGAATGTATCTAATGGGATTCTTCATAAAATATGAAGATGGCTTCATTCCTAAGCTGTCCTAGGATTCCTGAGAAATCACATACAAGGGACATTCAGTGGAAAGGAACATGCTTTACATTTACTGGCAGCCTCTTCTCTCACTTCCTGATTAAACAGGTGAGACCATCAGCTGGTTCCGGAGCAAAATCCACTCCCTGGCCCCACTTCTGAGTCCTCTCTCCCTGCAGGCACAGATGTCTCCCCTAGAGCACAGCTGCACTCGGACCCCCCATGGAGAGCCACTAGGTCCCCACTTGGCTCTTTGTCTTTCCCTCATACCCTGGCACTTGCCCTGGGATTGGTGGTTTAGAAGCAGACACAGGCAGAGGGAAGAGTCTGACTGCTTCCTGTGGGTGGAGCCTGTCTCTCCCCGGCTTCCCTGTGCTCACCAAGTGTGTCCGAATTCTGCCTTCCTCTTGAGTCCTGCCCTTCAGCAAGATCTTTTTTCCAGTGCCTGGAGAAAAGCTGAGTTTATGAAACATGATATCAATCTCAACCATCAGCCACCCTTGGGCAAGGAATTCTCTTTATATTTCTGGCAATAGAGAATGACATGACATAATTTTTAATTCCCTTTAAGGGTGGTAAATGCATAATTTGGGTGTCTGAGAGTGAAATCAGTTTGTCTCATATGTCAAAGCTTTTACATCCAACCCAGATCTCAATATAAAATCTATTATATCTACCTAATACACGACCATCCAAAAGTTGCATTTCCTGAATGACACTCCATCTTCAAGGTCACTGGAGCCAGTTGTTGTCTCAAGAAGTGACTGTGTTAGTCTCACAATGGTATAAGTGTCCGTGTACTCATGGAACAGGCAGCTGACTTCTGAAAAGCAGAGAGAGTGTGCTAACGGCCTGTTGGTCCAGCCAGAGACAGGTCAGGCTCCACCTGGAGCCCTCGGGGGTCTGGACCGAGTGGTGCAGATCTGAGCATTCAGCCGTGTGCTTGACTCCACCATGGACCTTCCTTACGCTTGCACCTCCAGCTGTGCCTCCTGCACCCCACAGTCAGGAGTCTCATGGCCACCAGCTCCTGAGTTTCTGAAGGGGTAGTACAAAAACTCAAGTACAGAATAAATATCTTGTTCCATTGATTGATTGATTGGAGGCTTTGCTGTTGTTGTTTCAGAGTCTTGCTGTGTAATCTAAGCTGGCCTTGAACTCATGGCTTCTCTCCTGCCTCAGCCTCCTGAAGGCTGGGATTATAGGCCTGCACCACCACACACAGACCAAAAATATTTTCTATTATTAAAATAGAAAAGAATTTTGTATAAGCACTGAAATAATGATTCTTTATGTTTCGGCTGAAATGATAGGATTAGAAATTGTCTTCTAACAAATTACGGCTCTTTTTAGTACTTGTCAGCAGTACATAATGGTTACATTCATTGTTGGGAGTTGACATGTGTACATTAAAATCTTGATTCTTCTTATACCCCCTCTCCTCCTTATCCTTCCCCTTCTCCACCTCCAGCTCCAATAGATTAGAGAATGTCATTAGCCACAGTGCTAGTGCTTACGTGCAATTCTGAATTCCTTCAGTTCTGGTCACCCAGTGCTGATTTTAAATGAGGCATCAAAAGGCATCAGCCAGGCCAGTGTGATGCAGTGGAAATCTATTTGTAAGGCTTACATATCCCGCCATAGGCACTGATCCATTGCACTGTGGAAACACAAATGTGTTAATAGCATGCTCTTCTCCTGGACATTGCTGTGGTGCTATGTACATGGCTGTGTGTGCCATATCACCTAAATCAAAAATGTTCTAATTTCAAAATACATCTGACCCTGAGTTTTGTATAAAGTATTGTAGATTTCCCACTTACAATAAAAATTTGCATTACAAGATTTTGTCACCTGCAAGATTAGACTTACTATTATCTATATGCAATAAAAATAATTAATATTGTGAATAAATTCAGAAAAATAAAACATAATTATGAGCAGTTTCAGACATAGATACTTCCCAAGTACATGTTCGGCTTCTGAACAGTTGAATATAAGTAGCTTTAATGTCCAGTATGGAAAATTCTCTTTCTCCCCATCAAATTCAAGGTATTTGAGAATATTCTCCTTGAAATGCCTCACTCTAGGTATGGTTGAAAAAACTAAAGTTATGAACTACACAGGCACTAAAAAAAAGCATTTCTGAAATTTTTAAATGTAAACCAAAATGGTATTTTAGCCACATATATTCCATTTTTACTGTCTTGGCTTCCCATCATTGCTAACCATGCTAATGAAGGTCATTAAACTTTTGTATACACTTGAAACTGTTATTCCTGTTACTGTTAAGCTTATCCTCCATTCTGTTTCCTGAAGCTTTTGTTATAACTACATAAAAGCTTCAAAAACTTCTTTAGAAGTTTAAATTAGAAACTTATCTTGAGCTTGCAACTTATCGGCCCCATGTTTATCTGAATTCCTTTGATCTAACATCAGACTGAATTTTAAAGAGAAGCAACAGATCTTTCTTTACAAATACTGCTTCTGGTGGGATCAAAGTTCAGTGAAAATGAAGTTTTCTCAAGGGATTTCGAAAGGATTTCTTCTAGGTTAGGGTGGATAACTCTGAAATCAGAGGAAGGAAAACATGTTTTCTGAGCCATTTGGAAATTCTGAGGAGAACACATTCAAAACTGAAGTCAAAGTTCTGGAAAGCAAAGTTTAATACTCACAAAAGAACAGATATGTATCTTCATTAGAAACACCTGTTTTACTCAGTTGAACACATTTTATTCATTGCAAAAGTTGCATGATGTCTATGTAAAGTCGGAAAACAGAGACCACCTACAGCAGACAAAAGCAAGTTGCATTTCACACCCAAACAGAGAAGACACTATGCACTCCTGTGGATGTAACATGCCGCCTCTACTTTAGAGAAACAGACACACAAAATTAATAAAATCAGCACATACTGGATATATTTTAAAACAAGTAATGTAAAAATTTCAGGCAAAAACTCTCTTTGCAATAACAAAACTCTCCCTAGTATAAGAAGTCAAGAGAAGAAATACAAATGTATAACAACAACTAAAGACAACTGAGTCAGATAGTTAAGGCAAACTGAATGGCATATGCTGCAGGGTACTAAGCAGCTTTTCTTCTGGATGGTTAACAACCTAAGTTCACAGATCAAAACTGGAGAAATAGAAGAGCTGCAAGGCCAGCCAACATTTTGGCCCTAGCCTTTCAAGATCAGCGAAGACTCAGGACATAGGCGAACCTGTACTGCAACATCATTAGACTCAGTTGTGCCCCAAATTTTCTGATCAAGATCATAGTGCCACAGAGGAAACAGATTGATGATGTATGGTGTGCCTTGGGAGAGTCACATGGAGAGAAAACTTTCTCTCAGGCTCTCACAGAGAGCAAACTGGTCAAGCAATAGCTGTGACTCTTACACATGGATGACACAGACAAAGGATCTATAGAATAAGGTACAGGATTACAAGATAAACCATTAAAGGACTTCACTGACCTCATCAGAAACAAAAGCTACATTTTTTGGTATATAGGTCTTGCTCTATCTCAGTCTTAACCATCCAGCTGAAAAGTATAAAAATGAGGTATATAACGTGGGGCCATAATAATAAATTGAGCTGTAAATGGCTATGGTTAACAACTTCTTCAGATAACTCACTATTAATGTGGAACACTGGACTGTGTTGGATTGTGTCACCAAGTTCTGGCACCTAACTTGGTTTAATGACAATGGAGTGTCCATCTCTGACAGGTCTAGACAAAAAAAAAATGGGGGGATACAAAGGAAGAATCATGATGTGTGTATATAAACAGTACAGTTAGGATAAATATGCCATGCTTCTGCATAATTTTATGAGAAGATTTGCATTAATAGTGGTTTGACAAGGTATTATGTTGGCTTCTAGTACTATGGACAAACACTTAACAAGGTAGAAAGTATTAATTATTGAATCTGCGACATAATTCAGCTATAAAAAATAAGATAAGTATATAGCTGCACTCTCTTCATTCACTGATTAGAGACATCTGCTATAATAATGCCTGTGAGTATAATATCACGTATGCACCTTGTACAAAACCGAAACATGATGAAAACATTTTGCAATGTATTGATTTGTCGAATCTGTCCTGTTAATTTGTCTTGAAACTGTCTCATTGTTATTTGTTCTTCAATAAAAATAATAACAATAAATAAATAAATTATAACAAAACTCCTCAGTTGCCAGGAGGGATCTTCTGCAGTTGTGGCCATATCAGGGCCCGTGTCTACAGCCTTGCGACAAATCCATGGGCTGTGGCCATGGCCCTCGGGCCTTTTTTCACAGCACACAGTTTACTTCCTGTCCCCTCCCTTTACCCATGATCACAACTTAGTTTGGCTCACTGTTCCGAGGAGACCCTTCCTCCTCTAGGCTTCTTGTGGTTACTTCTCTGCAGTCTTTCCTAGATGAACCCTTTGTTTCTACAGATAGGCAGACAGGTCTGAAAGTCGGAGTTTCAGAGTTCATCTTCTGTAATGTTGCAGAAGTGCTTTTGCACCACGTCGTGGGACAGGACATGTGGGTGCAGGGCAGACCAACAGCATTAGGGTCATGACAGTTTACACCCCTGTGTGCAGTCAGGGTTCCCTCACTCCTTGCAACCAGGCCATGTCAGGTTACTTCAGCTGTATCCATCTGCCTCCCTCCCCGTAAAAAGTGGTCTCGGCACTACTTAATAATCCTGTTTCCAGGTGTCGTTATGGCGATGATATTTCCAATTAGATTATCTTGCACCCCCACTATGTTACCTACCTCCTCATATAACAAACACTGTGTCATCTGGCATTATTTTGCACATTTCCTACAGTTAACACTGGAAAAGCAAGATAAAGCACTAGTTTTGAGACAAATAGCATGACTTTTAATTATTTAGTTCTGGCATTCTCTTTCCTGAGTGCAAGGAACTGTTCTATTTCATTGATTAAATGTGTTCTTGCCTACTCAGTGAGACTTCTGCGTCCTGTTGATGTATCCCCATTTGTGTCCAAATGCTTTGACACTTTGTGCCTTCTGGGGTTCCTTGCACCAACATTTATCCAAGGGGTCAAAAATTCACATGCAACTACTTGAAGAAAGCCACACATAGTGGTACGTGCCTATAATCCCAGCCACTTGCAAGGCTCAGCCAGGAGGATCATAATTTTTTAATTAATTTTATTGAGAAACAAATAGCAATGAGACAATTTCAAAACGAATTAGTAGCACAGTTTCAACAATTAATACATTGCATATTGTTGTCTTCATAGTGGTTATTCATAGCACAAGATGTAGACACGATATCCTGTCCAAATACTAATAGTACAAATTTTTCTTCTCATTGAATTAAGACAAAGCAGCTGTATATCTATCCTATTTTGTACATACAGATACAAAATGGTCCTTCATTTGTGTCCCCTTTTTTGTTTAGTTTTGTAAGAGATTGGTATTCTATTGCCATTTAAGTATTGTAGGTCTGTGAATTCAGCAAAATAATCTAATATACACCAGTACTCCACAATAGCAGTGGGTTATCCATAAGACTGGAAATGTCAAAAGTTGTTGACTTGAGCCTTTTACAACTCAGCATATTAATATGATTCTACTTTATATACTTCATTTTTATACTTTTCTGCTGGATGATTAAGATGAAGATAAAGCAAGACCTATATAACAAGAAATGTAACTTTTGTAACTGATAATGTCAGTTAAATCCCCTCAGTATTTATCCTGAAATACTGTACCACAGTTTGTAGATCCTTTGTCAGTATCAGCCATGTGGATGAGTCACAGCCATTGTTTGACCAATTTGCTCTCTGTGAAAGCCTGAGAGAAAGTTTTCTCTCCATGCGACTCTCCTTAGGCACACTCTACATCATTCATCTCTTTCTTCTGTGGCCCCATAATCTCCTTGATCAGAAAATTGGGGACATCACTGAGTTATAGGATGTTATAGTACAGGTTCTCCTCTGTCCTGAGTTTTCACTAACCTTGAAAGGCTAGGGCCAAAATATTGACTTGGCTTGCAGCCCTTCTCTTTCTCTAATTTTTGGTCTGAAAACCCTCCAGACGTAAACTTATTACACTATAACATTTGCAGTTGAGCTTAACCTCACTATCTGTCTGAATATCAAACATCTTAGACATAACATGGAGAAGGTATTTTCCATTAAGTATTGATATGTTAAACTTTAAATCCTTACAGAATGTGAAGAAAAGAAAGAAAAAATATTTTTAAAAATATGGATAAACAATTTCATATTTTTACACAGAAGTTTATGAATCTAACCATATACAGCGTTGTAGCAGGGCAGTCCTTTGACATTTTTTTCTTGTCTCTTGTTTTCATTTACTACCCTTTTTTTAATCAAATATTTACTTGAGAGACAGTATGGCAGTAATTGGTATGTCATGACAAGCAGTATGTATTTAGAAGACCAGAATGTCAGCCGTTCCAAGCATGGCCCTAGTGTTACACATTGCTATCTTCAGTGCAGTTGCTTAGTTCACAGGTATCAGCAGCTAGTCAGCGTGAGAATCCTACCAATTAACTGCTGGTTTCAAAAGCCTGCTGAAGCTTCTCAGGATCATTGCCTTAATCATCTTGTGCATAAAAATGTATGGTTTTGCTCCTGTCATGTTTCCTCTCTTCATTGTGTAAGAGGATCATAAAGTTAAGACCATTCTAGGTGACTTGGGACGATCCTGCCTCAAAATGTAAACCTATAAAAGTGAAGAAAACAAGTGATGTCTCAGCTCGTGGAAAGAGCTCCTCAGAGCACGCATGAAGCCCTGGGTTCCACACCCAGTACCTGTTAATCAATGAATAAATTCATAAATCAATAAATAACTGAAGAAGGCTAAAGTCCAACACCTGAGAGCTTTGGCCAAATGGCAATTTTAGTGCTAAATATGGAATTAAAAGTTATTTCTATAGGTTTCTAGTGCTGAAAAAGATCTGAGCTATTAAAGGGCAAGCTATTATTAGACATGTAAAGTGCATCATTTAGAGTAATCACTTCATATTTGTACACGGATAATTCAGAATAAAAAATTATCTGCTCTCCCTCCAATAGTTGTAAAAATTTGCTTAAGTAAATTTTAGCTATGTAGCCAGGTCTGATTTAAGCTCCTTTTCTTCTCTTCCTCTTGCTGAAGAACTGGATCTGGACCTACAACTAAGCCCATCTGTTACAAAAGCATTCCTATAATATTTGAATTGATTTCGTGGGAAGCAATGGGGTGATTGTGCAGCAGCTGGACGTGGGCCACAAGTGCAGAGGAGGCACCTCTGTGTCCATCAGGAGAGAATTAACTCAGCTGGCCTTCCACTCCCACAAGGCTCCCAATTCCTGTAGCAGACTTTGTGCAAATACTTGGGACAGAATTATACCAAAAATTCTGTCTCAGAACCTATGCTTCCCAAGGTGGAAGGGAGTTAGGCCTTCTGTGGTTCTTCAACCCCAGTGCTGCCTCCAGGAGCGTTGTGTCTGCTGCTAATGCTTGTATTCCTTACCTGCTGTGCCTGGATCTCAGGTTGAGTCAGGATCTTACACTGATTATGAAAATCTTCCTCTCCTTCCTACCTATATCAAAGGTGATATTCAAATCGTATGGCCCTGCACTCCTAACCTGAACACAGTCTACTTTTACTCCTTCTTGGATATTATGGGGGTTTTTGTTATTGTTGTTGTTTGTGTGTTTAGTTATTTGTCTTTTATTTGAAATAACAATGTAACACATAGGTATTACATATCCATTCATGTTTCTCAATTTCTTTTCACAGAGTTGTGATGGATATCACCCAAGACCTTCTGTCACGGGTACCCTTACTATCTTCACTTTTCAGTCTGCCCTGCCTTTGGAAGTGTTACAAGGGTAAAACTACATCTGGGATGTAAGCTGCATACTAAAAAATCTCTAAACTTCAGAAAACTCTATCTTCGGATTTCTTTCACAACATCACCACAAGTGTAGGGGACCTCATTTGGAATGCAGCATCCTGAGTACCGCTACAGGCCTGCTGATCCAGAAACCTGAGGCAGAGAGCAGCCAAAGCAGCAGCCTGAGAGAGGTGCTGGGGCTTAATAAAGTACAAGCTGGATGCCCTACTTTTTTCATGATCCTGAATTCTGCCCTGACTATTGACTTTAGTTGTCCACAACCAAATGCACATTTCTAATACCCAAACCCATGATTTCAAAGTCTAAATAACCTTCATGCATAAAAAAAAATTCTCGTGTATCTCAAGAGGGTGTGACTGTATGTTGTGTTTATCCCAGGAACAGCAATGGTTTCTGCTGCATGTGTCTAATTCTGCCTTAGCATGAATGGCTGTCATCAACTACATTGTAAGAGCATTTTTGTGGCTGGAGTTTTGCTTTGTTTTAGAAGCAGTGGATTAGGTTGTGTCTGCTCAAAGCTAAGTGGGTTCCTTAGGTATTAACATTTGGCCTGTTGATATTATAATTCAACTATGTTGATCCTGACCACAACACTGTTGAATTCATTGTGTTTTTTGTTGTTGTTGTTTGTTTTGTTTTATGTATTTAGTACCAATTCGCACTACACAGCTCAGACTCATAATGATCCTCTTGTTTTCAGCTTCTTCAGTGCTGGAATTGTAGTGTACATCACCATGTGTGGTCTGGGTGCCTGGCTCAGTGCATGTGGGGGCGGGGCCAGTATGGCATGTGGTACCAGGGATCAAACCCTGGTCCTGGCAACTGCCTAAGCAGGTGCTTTGTTCACTGAGCTGTCTCACCAGCCCTCTTTTTTACTATTTATTTATTTATTGATGTATTTGGTACAGGGTCTCAGTATGCTGTGTTGTATTCACTGCTGCTATCTTCTTAGATACTGCCTTTGCCTACTTCTTTAGAAGGCGACTTGGGAAGATCCTGTCTCAAAATGTAAAACCATAAAAGTGAGGAAAACAAGTAATGGCTCAGCTCGTGGAAAGAGCTCCTCAGAGCACGCGTGAGGCCCTGGGTTCCACACCCAGTACCTGTTAATCAATGAATAAATTCATAAATCAATAAATAACTGAAGAAGGCTAAAGTCCAACACCTGAGAGCTTTGGCCAAATGGCAGTTTTAGTGCTAAATATGGAATTAAAAGTTATTTCTGTAGATTTCTAGTGCTGAAAAAGATCTGAGCTATTAAAGGGCAAGCTATTATTAGACATGTAAAGTGCATCATTTAGAGTAATCACTTCATATTTGTACATGGATAATTCAGAATAAAAAATTATCCGCTCTCCCTCCAATAGTTGTAAAACTGATGATATTGTTCTGGAGTTCAACACAGACAACTATGTATTTCAAAGTTTCCCTGGTCACTGTAATATGCATGCCAATTAAGAGCCATACATAGGGGCTGGGGATATACTTCAGTGGTACAGGTGACTGCTTGGAAAGTGCAAGGTCCCAAATTCGATTTCTGACAACACACACACACACACACACACACACACACACACACACACACAAAAATACTATAAAAGTAAGCATACATGAAATCAAAGTATCACAACACAGAGTTACTATATACCTGTATAGGTATATAGTAGCTCTGAGAGGGAAGAAACTATTTTTGAGATGATAGAGAGTTCTGGGTAGGCTTGTTGAATAATTTCACCCTAAGAGAAATGACAATGATTATGCAGGCAGGTGCAGAAGAGCAAGTGAAAATCCCTTCCTGAAGGAATAAGAACCATGGCCTAGAAAGCAAAGGCTTCTGTTACAATAAGAGGCACCCCCAGCAAGACATGTGCAGGGCCACCGTGCTCCTCCGCTGGCCCCAAACCTCCCCAGACCCTTACGGAATCCATACCAAAGTACAACATGCCAAAGACTGAACCTACCATCTTCCTAGCTTGGCTGGTTTAAAAAATATACAAACAACTAAATATTCTCTCAATTAAAAAGGAGAATGATACCAGAGAAGACTTGGATTGGGATACTGACATGCATCTGGAAACCAAAACAGTGGATATGAGAGAAGCACTCAAAGGTGAGAGAGAGGCCTGTGTATAAAATTGCTGCTCTCTGGACATCATCCCTAAATTAGACAGCACAGCCTGTCCCCGCCTCCCAGATAAAGCTGCTGCACTGTGATGTTTCTACCACGTGGCTGTGGCTCTGGAAGCACAGAAACCCAGAGGGCATCCCGAGCCTCAGTCCACTCCTCTTAGCCCACTGCCCCCATAGCTCACCCCAGCCATTTCTTCTTCCCTCTGGCAGGAGAAAAATTGAAAGCATTTCTCTACACATATTTTAATGAGAACAAAGAGCATAGTAATAGAAATTGTTATAATCATTGTCTTCATGTGCGATTAAGAGAGGAACAAATCCTTCTGATAATTTCTTCCCACATAGAAGCTAAGACGGGCACACACCATCCTCTTAGTCCTCTTTGCAGCATCATTTCATCAATAGCAGTGTTGTCCTTAAAAGTCGTTCTATAAACAAGGGAGAAGTGATAGTATTCGACTTCTGGAAGGCTTTAAAATCTACATGCATGACGTGAAAGCCGCAGGGGCTGTGCCTCACTCTTATGATGGAGGAAGATGATCCCAGGAGGCAAAGGAGGGCAGTGCAGAGACAGGCAGGGCGGGTGCATGCGCCGACTCCATAAACTCATCAAGAATGAGGTAAGGGGCAACAACGGGATGCAGTTGCCCACCTGTGCTTCTCTGCAGGCTCGTCTGCTGTGTTAGTCAATTTATTGTCGCTGGGAAAAAATACTCAGCATTCACAGCTTAAGGGAGGAGAGATTTAGTTTGGCTCACAGTTACAGGCCATCTGGCTGCAAGGCATGGTAGGCGTGTCTGGGCCTGGGCAGAGAAAAGAGCTCAGGCAGTGGTGGCCAGGCAGCAGAGAGAAGGGAGGAGCCAGAGAAGGAGAATGGGGTTCCAGGCCACACCCTCAGTGGCCACAGCTGTGCACCACACCCCGCCTCCTACCTGCAAGTCAGCTGAACCACCCCGTGGTTCATTCACCTTTCCAGAGCCCTGCCTGTGAGGGCATGAGGCCTTCGGGCTTTCTTGGTCTAAAAGCAGCACTGGGCTGGGGATATAGCTCAGCAGCACAGCACTTGCCTGGCAAGTGCAAGGTCCTGAGTTGGATTCCTGGTACCCACCTACCAAAGGGGGAAAAAAAAACCTCACACCAAAAGCTTAGCAAAGAGCCATTGTCCCAAATGGCTTAGGATTAATGCAACTCACAGGTTCAAAGATTGGGAATGCACATAGTATGGAAAGAGAATGATAAAAATGAGCATCTTAGTTTCTTGGAGAAGAACACAGGAAATCCACCCAGGAAAGTTAAACATTCTTCATGTGGTCTGTGACTATTAATAAATTTAGCTGATGATAATGTAACTTAATACAGTGCTAAACTTTTTCATTACCATGTTCTTGCTCACATGACTAGCATTTCATAAAACCTGAATTATTCATGGAAAGTTGAGATGGATAGCATGTGAGTTGAAACTAGACCTTCTCCTGCGATATTAAACATGAGCAATTTAACAAATTGCCAGCCAGCTCTCCCAAAGCCTATTTTAATTCACAAATGAGCTCATGCAGCCATGCAGACACTGGCCAGGGGTAAGGTTCACCTTGTGTTAATCTTGACTCATCACTATAAATTTTAAATGTTACCCAAAATAGCTGTCCTCACTATGTAAGTGACCTATATGCCATAATTCTGACATTTGTACATCCAAGAGTCTTGGTGGAGGGCTTTCTGCTTAACTCAGAAGATTCTCTCTCTCTCTCTCTCTCTCTCTCTCTCTCTCTCTGTCTGTCTCCCTCTCTCTCTCTCTCTCTCTCTCTCTCTCTCTCTCTCTCTCTCTGGACTAAGCATGCCTGACAGTCAGACAGAGAAGCCAGTCAGAATCTAGTGACATCACAACACACAGAGAAGCCAGTTAGAGCCTAGGGGTGTCACAACAGACAGAGAAGCCAGTCAGAACTTGGGAGTGTTAAAAACAGGGGGCCAGATTCACACAGCAATCTGTGCTTCTCCTGCACCAGGAGACCCATTACCAATGCAGTCTTTCCTAGAGGTTATTGGTGTTAATGGGAATCCTCTTTTTAAATTCAACCAAAGAGAATACTTCTCAACTTTCCACAGTCAGAAACTGCCTCCTGCCCTCCGTGTGCTTTTGTCTATACTGAATACATTCTATATCTGCCTCTACCATCCATCCAGCGATGCTGGATCACAAGTGAATACAATAAATGATAAGAACTTTAAAGTGAGATATATTCCTGGGCAAAAAGTTTGTCTGTCTCCCTTTACTATTGTATGAATCTGGACAAGTATCCAAACTTCTTAGAGCTTGAGTTTCCATATAGGTAATGAAGTTTAATAATCCTTATATCAGGGCTTTCAGGTTAGCTCAGTTGTCTAAGTACCTGCTCTGGAAAACCCAGTAAGGCACAGGGGACCCCAGTTTGATCCCCAGCTCTACCAGCCTTAACAGACTTGCCATTAAGGCAGTCTGAGCCAGTTCCCCCAAAAAAATTCCTTCTGGGCTGGCCAAATAGCTCAGCAGGGTCAGAATGTAGACTGGTGTAACCATTATGGAAATCAGTGTGGCAACTCCTTAAAAAACTAGGACTGGAAATCCCATTCAAGCCAGCTATCCCCCTACTGGGAATTTTCCCAGAGGAATTGAAAACATCATATCATACTGATATATGTGTACCTATGTTTATAACAGCACAATTTGTGACAGCCAAATCTTGGAAACAACCAAGATGCCATGAAATGCTTAGTGAAAATCTTCAGCTGAAAGTTAAAATTGCACAGAATCAATAGCAAATAAGTGTCAAAGCTATGTAGAAGTAAGCAACAGTTTCTGATATCTCTCATTTCACACTAGATTGTTAGGAATTCAGGACATGGCTTGCCAGGGTTCTTGGTGACAGCGTTGATGTTACTTGGGTACTCGATATAGCAGAATCCCAGGGCTAACTCAGTTCAGACTGCAGGTTGCACCCAGATGGGGAGAGGGAATGCTGAGGATTGACTGCCAGGGTTTTATTTTAAAAAGAATAAAAAACAGATATGACGTTAAAAATGATACTGAGTTTCAAAATATATTTATAACAGGAGAGGCATTCAACAGTGGTTGTTATATTACACACTGTTTTCTTCAAGATAGTTCCTCACATTACCAGATATAAGCAGGTAAAATTGGTCAAAATAAACTTTTTAATCATTAACTGCTCCCTTCAATAAACCAATAGAAATTAGTAGTACAATCATCCTAGCTGCCCTGTGTAGGTACATACGTGATTCCCCCTTTTTCTTTTTTTCCTTTCCTTCATCCCAATTATTTATTCCTTTTGAGCAGTTTCTCTCCCTTTTACGTTACCTATAGCATCTTTCACATTTTATTCTCTCTTATAGACTCTTAAATCCATCTCCCCAGAAGAGCCAAACTTCTCCATCCCATATTTCGTTAGTCAAGTCAAGGTGCGAGGCCACCCCTGAGCAGGCATGCTGGGAAGAAGGAGCACCAGGCAGCAGTGAGCCCCAAGGCCTAGCACAGTCCTATACATCACCCCACCCCTACAGCCAGCCTGCGCTCGCTCCTTCAGTGTGGATCCCACTTGGCTCATCACAAGTTCATGGCCACGTGCTCATCAGGAGTGCATGCAAGTCATTTTGATCCAAAAACCCAGGACCTGAAAGGAAAAATAAGCACAGTTGTCTTCCACCACTGAGCCATGCAGGACAGCAATGGGCACCTGCTGTCCTTTGGAAGGGGAAGGTGACACACATCCAGCCACTTGTCAGAGCGGCTGAAATCAACCGTGCTGCACAGACCGCAGGGCTGTCCTCAGAGCACAGAGGTGAGGGTGGCCTGGGAAGACCTCCTTGTCGGGCTTCAAGCTCTACGAAGTCTGCGTCTGTGTTCACATTTCCACCTTTGGCTTGGAGAGTCTTCCTCTTCCATCTTCCTCTTCAACCACAGCTGCAGAGGAAGGAAGACAAGAGGGGTAGGCCAGAGGGCTTCTGTGCCATCCTTCCAGGTGCCTGTGTGCCTGGGAGGTGGCCTCCTGGCTTCTGTGGGCAGCATAACCAGTCTGTCATTACTTGACTCCAGTACGCACAGGTACTCCTGTTTTGTTCCTGAAAAGGTCTGCAGAGCTGCATGCAGATAGGCCCACCCACAAGGGTCCAGTTCACGATTTCTGACTCTATAGCAGTCCTGAAGCACCTGGCAAGCATTCTGTTTCTTCATTTTCATTTTGTGTCCTCTACACTAATTTTAATTCTTTTGTTTTTCCATACCAGGGGTTGAGCTCAGGACCTTGCGCTTGCCAGGCAGGCTCTTCTACTAAGCTATCTTCCCAGCCCCTGATTTTAATTCAATCTTAAAAACATCTTGCCAGACTACTTTTCCTTTTCCTACAGCATTTTAAATGGTTGAAAGATTCTGCTGTCTTTTCATTGGAACCCTTCCTCAATCTTTTGCTGCAGTATCAAGAGTAATATTGTTCATGTTGCCGGGCCCCGGGATTTAGAGTACTCTGCATTTCTCTGCACCTCTGCTTGCACACTGCTCCATTCTTTCCTAAGATTACCTTCTCTTGTAACTCCTTATCAGGCAAGCTTACATCAGCGTGCTACCAATGCTAAGCCTATTGACTTCGGGAGCTCTTAATCCGCTAAATCTACGGTTCACTGGCTCTGTTGGGTGCAACTGTTTTCTCAGGGAAGTTAAGGATTTGAACAAATGATTTGCTACTCAATAATAAAGAGAGGCCACTTTTGAACTTCTATCATCAGACTCCTTACTCGCTGGCACTGACCGCTGGCACTGACCACTGGCATGAGATGCCACCTGTGTTGCGTTTCTGCCATAGCTGTATTCCTCTGCTGTGTAGCAGTGCCCCTGTCTGTCTGGACAGATCATGCTGCTCTCATAAGCAGTATCCAGCCTTCAGCAGTGAGAAGCAGTGGTGTGTCTCTCAAGTACATTTCTTGCCTAAGAGAGGTCACAGTAAGGAGAGGACAGGAAATGCTGTCCTTGTTAGACAGCTGGCTGGCAAAGGTGGAACCACCTGTGATTCCACATAAAAGCATGAGCTGCTGTGGAGATGAAGTGGGGAGACGTGTGTGGCGTGGGCATGCTTCCTCCCAGAAGCTCCTCACCTGTCCTGGACTCAAACAAGTCCCAGGCATATCTAGAAGTTCAAGCATCTTAGGATAACAGGAAGGTCTTGTAATGCTTGGCTAACATGTCCCACAAGTGCTTCAGGAAGAAGAACCTTCAACACATGATCTGAGAGTGCAGGCTTTGACCCCCAATTGTCTCCCTCCACTTCAGGGTGGAAGCAAGAGCTTGTGGACTGATTTCTGAAGAGCAGACCCAAACTACCACGTCTCTGGGAGCAAGCTCCCTGTCATGTCATGGGCTTCCAGCATGTGTCCTCAGAATGCTAGAACACAGAGTATAGAATAGGGCATGGGTAGAAAACTCCTCCCCTGAGACTATTTTTGAAGGATTGGGGCTAGGAGAGGCTTAGATAATCATCAGTTGAACAAGTCTGGGGGGATAGTTCCCCTTAGCACACCAGAAATCTACAAAGCTGAGTGTCTGTATTCTGCTTTCATGTTTACCTATTTTGCACATAGAATGGTGCATGGAAACAACACCATCTTTCTCACTCTTCCTTGGTCACTCTACTTTCTTCTGTCCCCTGAGAGTTATCAAATTCTCACTTTTGGAGGGACACACCCTGCCCGTCTGAAATGGACTGCCCTGTGCTTGCACCTGCAACCCCATATGTCAGGGACCTTGCAGGTGCTGGGGGCCCAACCTACCTAAGTGTTTGTACTGGTTCCTACGTTGTGTCACCCTGAGAAGCTTAGAAGTTTAATTAAGGGACTCAACAGAGAGGCAGATTCTTAGTTTGTAAACACCCTCATCCTGCGCAAGAGGCGAGGGAGGCGGAAACTGTGGGAGCCCTACACCCCAACCCAGGCAGCCTGCACAAGGCGGGGGAGAGGCTGGCTGGGAGCCACAGCTGCTGCCCTGCCCTTTATTCTTCGCTGTTTTCTGCTACCATGAACCGCTGCCCTTTGTCACGGGCCACCCTGCCTTGGAGCCAGCCGAGTACAGACTGAAACCGCCACAGTCTGTGAGCTAAATAAACCTTTCCTTCCTTCATTTTGAGTGTCAGATATTTGTCCCTGCAAGGCATGAAAAGTAACCGAGACACTGTTGCTCCTTTCCAGGCCATAAGCCAAGCAGACATCTTGCTTGGAGGTTGCTACTGTGGAAGTAGCTGAGGACAGATTTGTACTGTGTCACAGCATCCACTGCCCATTCCTAAGTCTCTATCAGTTTTTCCAAATTAAGATACCAAGGCTGCACAAAAGTTGTGGCTGCAGCCTAATGAGCCTCACAAGTAAGCCATGAAAGGCTGTGTCCTTATGAACCTAAACCATAGGTGCATGGACCACTCTGTGCTACAGTGAGCTCTGCTTGTTGATGTCCTTTGGGAGATGGGAAGTCATGCTCTTGAGACCCTTTCCAGGCAAAAGGCAGCTGTCCTGCTCCATCCCTGGAGGTGCTCACATGTCCCTGACCTGAGGAAGGAATCACCTGCCAAGACCAGAGCCTCAGCCCAGGAGAGTAGCAGCCAGGCCTGAGAATGAAGAGGAGCTGTGGAAGCAGTCAGCCTGGACAGGCAAGGGAGGACGTCCCTAGGAGGCCAGAGCACTCATGCGAGATCTGCCTTGCACAGAGCAAGTCAGATGCAAGGCTGGGCCTCCCATAGGCTGGGGTTGTGCTCATCCAGGCAGCCGCTCAGCACACAGCACATAGCTCCTAAGGAATTTTGGCTCTGGGCGTCATCCCAGGGACAGAAAGAGACAACACAGGGCTCTGACAGCACCAAAATTGCATTTTTAATCATAGATAGATTAAAAAAAGAAGCAAACAAAAGCTGTGAGTAAAAGCTAGGATGGTGCAAGGGATGAAAGATTACTCAGCGTCAAGGTTCAACTCAATCCCCCAGAGGCCCTGGAGGTGCTGCCCTTCACTGAGAACCCTCAGCATGAGAATGTCCCACGAAGTCAGCTGCAGACCTAAGCCTCTGGGGCCCGTTAATGACAGAACCAGGAAACAAAGAAAGGGACATCTGGATAGAAGCTCATGTAGGGGACAGAGGAAGAGCAGGGAGGTCTGTTATGACCGAGTTTGGAGCTAAGTTAAAGGATACATCAGAGTGTTGGGAGGACAAAAGCGAGAGCACTCAATCCTTAAGGCAACGCCCCCTGCCGGTGTGGCCCTGAGGGGGTCTGCTCATTTTTTCAAGTGTAGCCATGCATTTCGGGAGATTTGGAGCAGGTGGCACCAAGAGCACCTTCCCTCTGCACGCCCACTCACGCATACCTCTGCCCAGCACCCTGCAGGTGTCCACAAAGGATGGACTGTTATAACTGTGAGCACTCTCTGCCATGGAATTCTCTGCCTCTTACCCCAGGTGCTTTGGCCACCCTGGGAGCCTGGCATGTGCCTAGCAGACCCTTTGCTGCTAGTGTCTCTCTTTATGGAATGCACTCCTTCCTGAACCACAGGGGAGAGCCTGTCCTCAGCACAGTAAGACCTCCTCCAGAGCCTGGCCCTCCCTCTAGCACCAGAGCCCTAGGTCACCTAACACCTGCCCAGAGCTCTCTGCTCTGCCCCTCTTTCAGTCTTCATAGTCTATCACTATAAAAAACATTAAAAATTGTCACAAATGTATTATTGTGTCCTGCCACCAGTACGCAGACTCATGGCACCACAGCAGCGGTGTGGCCTGCCTTCTGTTGTCCATGCCCTGTGTCCTGAGCAGGCAACAACACTGTGACAGATGCTCGGGGACCAGCTCTGAGTGATAAGGTCAGTGTCTGAGCCAGAGGAGCCATGACATTTCTGAGTCTCCAGGCAGCTTGGCTTCACCTCAGAGACCTGTCCTCTTGAAATGAGGCCCAGAACCAGGAAGTCTGTCTCCCACTCTTCAGTTAAAAGTAAAACTAGAGTGGAGGGCAGGATGTCCACTGCTTGGGTCTAATTTCCCACAGAAGCAGTGGTGAAGTTTTGTGTGTGAAGTTTTATTTTCCTTAAAATTTGCTCAGTGTATACAAATCATTTCCAGTGACTGTTCTATCAGACTTCTTGCTTGACAACAGAAATTTATTCTCTCATGGTTCTGAAAGCCAGAAATCCAAAATCAGCATCCACATGGTCAAGCCTAAGTACCAGCAGGATGGACCCCTCCTAAGGCTCTCGGGAGAATTACCCTGGCCTCGGCTGCTTTCTGGAGATGCCAGGGCTCCTCGCCGTTGGCCCATGCTGCTGCAGTCTTCAGGGTGGAGGTATTCAGACCTTGTTCTCTTCAACGAGGGGGGCGGTACCTGCCCACCTCAAGATTCTTAATTTATGACATCTCTTATGACAAATTTCGGAGAATGGGGAGAACGTCAGGTAAAGCTCACAAGTCCCAAGAATTAAAATATGGGTGCCTCTCAAGAGGATATTTTTTTATTTACACATTTAGATTTTGTAATTTCTACTTAAAAGGCCAACTGTCAAACATTCAATGGTATACATTGCATAGTTTTTCAAAAAATATTTAAAAAGAAAAATCAATAGAAACAATCATACAGAATTCAAAAACATAATAATAGTAGATCAGCAGTGGTTACTATATTGCATGTTGTTATCTTCAAAGTAGTTTTTTGCAATGTGTCAGTTATTTAATTAGGTCTTAGGAGGAAATTTAGAACACTAATTTATGGGGATAAATCCCATTTGTCAGAGCAAAAACAAATCGTAGGTTCGTTTCTCAGTTCCAGGTTCCCTGGAGCTGAGGAACAGCTTTGATTTTTGCTAAAATCTGTGAGTCCACCATTTTCTGATCCACTTTGAGCTGCTCTGAAATCTGGTATCTCTCTCAGTGTCGAAGATCTCGCCCTCCTGGTGTCTGGGCTTCTGCAGCTTCTTGTTGAAGTAAGCATCAGTGAGGTGTTTGGGGATTATCATTTTGCTGATATCAATTTTTGTAGAGGTGGCTATGACAAATTTCTGGTGTGTTCTTTGTAGGGGAACACGATTAAGGCTAAGAGGCCCAGTCACAAGTAGCAAGCCACTGGCCAGCAGCTTCAGGAAGACCACTCTCTTGCCTCTGCCACACGGTGAGGAAGATCGAGTTGGTGGCGGGAGTGATGCTAGCTTCACTGAAGGGCTTCTTGCCCTGGCACAAGAGCTTTTGGGGCACATCCTCAGTAGGGTATATCCAGGCAGTCTTTGAAGCTTAACCACCCGGGTACACCATTCTTGTTCCTACTGACTGGTTTTGTGATCATAGAAAGAACTTTCTCTTTCTTTTTCTTCTCAACCTTTGATTTAGCAGCTGTGTACTTTCTTTGCACAGAGCCTTCTGGAATAGCAGATCGGAAGTGTCTGCCAGTTCCTCTAACCAGGACAGGATTTAGGCTACAGGGGGGCTGCCCCTTCTTGAATTTTTTTGCCTGCATCTTACCCTTTTTACCAGTACCACTGGAAGAAACTTTGTTGGCTTTGGGTTTCTTTTCTTTAGTGCCTGGATTCTCAGTTTTTTTACCCAGCATCTTGCAAGATGGACAAAGGCCAAAGTAGTTTTTCAGATTATAAAATATAGACATGAAAAACTGATCAGGCACTATAATCACAAACCATTCTTTTTAATGAACTAATAGAAATTGGTAGTATAATCAACTTAGCTGTCGTGTGTGTGGTGTGTTTGTGTTATAATTTTATTTTCCTTTCTTTTTTTTCTCCTTTCCTCCAACTCAGTTGTTCTTTCCTTTAAAGAAGGTTCTTTCCCTTTCACAATATTTATTTACCTTTTGGATCTTATTTGCTCTTTCAGTTTCTTATACTAGGGAGACAACAGTATTTTTACATATGGAAGTCTGATTTATTTCACCTATGAGTATGGTCTCTAGTTGCATTCATTTATATGTAAAAGCTTCGAGATTATCTTTCTTTATAGCTGAATAATACTCTTGTGCAAAAATACCACATCTTCTTATCCATTCCCAGTTGATGGACATTTGCATTGTTTCCAAGAATTAATGATTATAAATTGTGCGCTTCAAACATGGTGCACATATATTGCTGTAGTATGATGTCTCTAGTTCTTCTGGGAAAATACCCAGAAGAGAATAGCTGGATTAAATGGGACCTCTGATTCTAGTTTTCTGAGGAGTCTCCATTCTTATTTTCATAGTAGTGGCACCAGTCTACACTCTATCAACAGTGGAAGAGACTTCCTTTTCCCCACAAAACATTTGTTGCTATTTGTTGATTTCTTGATGACAGCCACTCTCTCTAGGGTGAGATGGAATCTCAGTGTTGTTTTCATTTACACCTCTTGGATGACCAGTGCTATTGATGGAGACACCATGGCTGAATAGAGGAGGATCCTCATTCAGATCTACACAGAGAAATTCACCTAAAACACAGATAGCTGGAAGAAAGGAGAGGGACATACACCCTGAAACTAAAATCAAACAGATGTAAGAGATTAATAGATGAAACAAAACAATGAAGAAGGATTCAGGACAATGGTCAGCCAGCGCACTCAGCCGGCTGTTGATGAGGGCCACCAGATCACAGCAACTGCCCACCATACTTGGAGTGTTAAAAGAACAAAAAATAAAGAAGGGATATACTGAAGTAGTGTGGTTAATTCAAACCATACAGGATAGTCTTGAGATATAAGGTCCCCCACTTCTTCCATGTCATTCTTTGCGCACAGGTGTCCCCCCAAAGCCTCTTGCAGTCAGGAAGTGGCTTGGCTTCTGGAGTTTGTGACTGAGTCTTGGTCCAGTGCTGGGACTGCAGGGTGAGTGCTGTTCCCCGGCCCTGGGTGGGCACTTTGCATTCAGTGGGGTTTAATTTTTGCATTAGATCCCTGTTGGGACCTGGGGACCCACTTTTCTCCTCCTTGTCCCATGTTACTGTGTTATAGTATCTGGCTTCCAAATAGTAGAGACCTTGCACCTCGGGACTATGCAGTTGTAGGCTGTCTCACTCACCCCTGGAGAAGCGTGCAGAAAGGCACCCACAGCACACACCCTCCCATCTCACCCAAGGAAATTAGGGACACTGCAAAGGCAGGCAATAGTGGCAGTGGAGCTTGTAAAGCACAAATGGGAAGCTAGCACCCCAGCTCAGGAGAGGAGCAAGGCTCCCCACTGAGCAGCCGTGGACTGCAACAGTGGGAGAGAGGACCGGACCACATCACACAAGCATAATTTCAAAGACAAAATTAAACTAGGAAACAAGGAATTAACTTTCAGTATTCACATTTAAAGTTACATGGTTTTCTTCTCTAAACACCTCTCCAAATAATATATGCTTCTTGGAACTATTTTGGGTCTGACATAGCATCCAATATGAAAGATTAATTACAGTGCCTCTAATGAAAGAAACCAGTGATTTTTTTTAAAAGCCAAATGCAATTATAATGTTGTTGTAAAAGTGAAATTTGTTTTTAGGGTGGAAAAATGTCTAGTGTTCTGACTATGTGTGTGGTGTGTGTGTATATATATATATATATATATATGATTTTTCACAATAGAAAACTATCAGTGTAATTTGTGGTACTGCAAATATCTCCTTTCATTTTTCTACGGAATTGATGTCCCAAAAGTGCACTGCATTCTGTAAGTAGAATGTATGAATGGTAGAGATATAAATATGTCTCTAGTCATTATGAATTGTATGTTTTATTTTTAAAAGAACACAATTTTGCATTTATTCATGGACTACAGATGAATGAGAGACACCTCACTGAGTAATTATGCTAGTTGGGAGCAGAGTCTGCTCCTCGATGGCAGATTTCTTCCCCTGGTACAATCCCAGAAGAAGAAATTGAGAATGGTGTGAATCACACTGAAGACTCGAGCACAGATCCAGAAGAATCCTCAGCGGCCCTCAATTTTAAGTGAGTTTAGAATCCTTGCAAATCTATTTAAAATGCAGTTATTTGAAATGCCATCATGTGTTATTTTGCCTAAAAAGACATTTATATTGAGAATTGTGAAGAAAAAGAGAAAATGGTGTGAAGCACATTTGCTTGAGATTATTCTCACTCGCTTCCCCCTGAAGTGCCTAGGTGCAGTCTCTTTCTTCATCTTGGCCTTCTTAAATTCTCGCACTCCGCATTCTCCCCAGTTCAGGGATGCGAACCTTCATTGGCGCACTTTAGTGGGGTGAGGGTGTGGCTCAGAGGTGTAGCACTGACATGGTGTGCTGCAAGGTCTTGGATTCAATTCTCAGCACCACTAGTCAAGAAGTAAAAACAAGTCACATGATCTGTTTTAGCATCCCAAAGTTGTACGTGCTCTAAAGAAAGAAAGAAATTGTCATGCCCCATGGCAAGGTTTCTCTATCCAAGTAAAATAACTACAACGGTGAGGAATTCTGTTATTGATTACCACCACAGTTCAGTCACTTTTGCTGGCAATTTTGTAAGGAGTTAACTTCTACATTTATTTTATCACCCCAGCTGTTGATTAAAATGCCTTCCACAAACTGATGTGAACATTTTCCACTGAAACAAAGCTTGGGCCTAGTGCTGCCTCCATCAGTCTTGCACGGAAGCACTGCTAGGGTTCTTAGAATGGGCCACAAGCATTGTACACTGGATCACATCCTCAGAAAATCCTCATTCCGGCGTGCAACCCTCGGCTGAAGCACTGCAATTCTACACACAAGTTGGGCAGTGATCCTCTACAGTGTTATCTGTCAGAACTCAGAGCCCTCCAGCAATTTTGGGTCAACCTCTGCTCACAGGCCAGAGCTGTTACTGTTGATAAAATTACCCTCTGACGGCCTTTTTGGAGGCCAAGGTAAGTGCCCACCATGGCTGCTACATCCTGCTCCACCTGAAGTAGTGCTCATGCCGAATGGAAATGTCAGTACAGAACCCTGGGAAGTGGATTACTGGGAAGATGGTGAGGCAGTGAGTAGCAGAGAAGCAAGGTCTCTACTATTTGGAAGCCAGATACTATAACGCAGTAACATGGGACAAGGAGGAGAAAAGTGGGTCCCCTGGTCCCAACAGGGATCTAATGCAAAAATTAAACCCCACAGAAAGTGTGAAGATGCAGGAGGGAGCAAGTGGTGCCTTATCCCTGAACCCTGACTTGCTGTATGGGAGGGGTGGCTCGAACTCTCAGAAGTAACTACTGGAGACCACAGAGGACTCCAAAGCAGGGGATGCAGTGCTGGTGGGCTATTTGAGCCCAGACAGAGGGCGACTGGCTGGTCATCTTTTTGGAAAGGGGCCAACTGAGCTTGGAAGTTAGAGCAGCTAAAGGCGGGTCCCATCTAGCAACTCCTAGTGTCAGGGTGAGGCAGCACTAAATCCCACTTGACAGGAAGTCAAGAAGCTGAATTCAAACCAAATCAAGTGCAAGCCAGTGGGAGGCACACAGAGGATGGACAAGTTGGGCTCATCTTTCAGCCAGAAATCAGCCTGAACTTCAGTTGCTCTAAGGGTGTGGGATTGTTGGAATCATTATCTGCCCTGCCAGAGATCTACGGCTGCTTTCTAGGATTAAGCAACTCATTTCTGCTCGGTCTGCCCACTCCCTCTCTCTATAGCAGTGACATGCCCAGAAGGGTACATTTTTCTTTTTTTCTTAATTATTAGTTTTTTTTTATATGAGTGTAAAAATTGTGCATAATTTTTGGTGTTGCTCCTCTGTTGTTTTTATTTATTTCTTCTCTCCTTTCTCCTTGTCTCCTTCACTGATTTCCCAAAGTTCATGTAGTCTTCCTTGGCCCTCCAGCTCTGCTTCTAATCCTCTATTCTTCTATTTCTCCATTTTCCACCTAATACCGTTTAAATTTTCATCCCTGAGTGAAAAATTGCCTTACAGGGTATTTTTACTGCATACAATTGTGGGATATGTTTTATGTACTGTCATACAACTACAAATCCAGTTCATATTGTTAAATATGGCAAGTCAATAGCTACTGCAGTTAATCATTATCTAGCTTCTATCTGATACTACGCTTACTACTGATTGCACTACTTTAGCCAGTGGGACATAATTACTCTAATCGATACATTTGCCTGGTATGCCAATACTGACATGGTACAAATATTACTATATACCAGGGCCAAGGAATCAGGGCCTAGTCCAAATTCTCATCTTCCAAATAATGATGTGGTGTGACAGACTCAAAATACAAGACAGCTACCAGGAAGACATCTCTGACAAGTAGTCACTTCCTAGGAATTCTTGGTACTAGCATTAAACATACCTACCATGAGTAATTTGTAACCAACAATACAGGAATTAAATATTTTGGTAGAACCAGTGATTAAACTCAGGCCCTTGTACTTTCTAGGAAAGGACTTATTCCACCGAGGCATCTCCCCAGCCCCAGGAATTAAATTTTGAAAAATAAAATAAGAATACATAGAAGGAAGATGTGACCCCACACTTCCTGCTCACTAGGACAAAATTAGTAGGCAGAGATGTGGAATAAGTCAGAAGCCATGAATCTGGATTCTCTGATGTGGTAACAGTGGAAGTAACAAAACAGATGAATGAGGCTCTAGAAAAAATCAAATCACAAATAATCTCTCAGGTAACTACAGAGATAGTGTTGCTCATGACATGGTTAGCTAATCTAAAGCTTATAGATTAACATAAGGTGGGGAGCTTAGGAAAATGATGGAAACAATCAACTTTTAACATAGAAAATAAATGGAATCCAAAAAAGATTCCAACAGATATCCAGGAAATTAAAAATTCCCCTAAAAACAGTATGCTGTACAATGAACCAACATGAGAACAGAATTTTGGTACAGAAGACAGGATTGGTTTAGCAATCATGACAAGAAAATTTCTTAAAAGTAGCAGGGGTCCAGGAAAAGTCAATCCACCAGCTGCTAGATGATGCAAAAAAAGAATAAGATGCTCAGAGTCAATGAAAAGGCAAGAGATAGGGCAGATGTCATAAAAAAAAAAGCTTGTTAGCTTTTCAAGCATGAATAAAGAATTTGACATACATATAAGTGAGGCATATAGAATTCAAATTAGCTGTGATCAGAAGACAACACTGATGCATATAACAGAATAGATTCCAGAAACTGAACACAAGAACAGAACATAAAAAACTATTTGAGAAAAGAAACAGGTTATCCACAAAGGAAAATCCATCAGAATTTCAGAAGATTTCTCAACACAAACCTTAAGTCATAGAGATCTTAAGGAAAATATTTAATGTCCTAAAAGAAACAACTTCCAACCCAAACCAGTGTACTTTAAAATTTTCTTTCAAACTTGGTAGACAAACAAGATATTTCTGTAACAAAGAATACCTGGAGAAATTTATGACCACCAGTTCAGCACTCCAAAATGTTACATTGTAGAAGAAGACAAGGAGGACAACAGCTCCATGATTCCCAATAAAATGAGTCCCTTGGGCAAGGCAAGCAATTAAGAAGGGATCAATAGTAATAAATAATTATGACAAGGGTAAGCCAGTACATATCAGTTACAACCATCAATGTAAATGGTTTCATTTCACCAATCAAAAGAAACGGACCAGCAGAATAGAGAAAGAAGCAAGAGCCAACAGTATGATGCATATAAGAAACACATTTAAATCAAAAAGGTATCCATACACTAAAAGTTAAAGGACAAAAGCAATACCTCGTGGGCCCAGAAACCAGAGAAAAGCAAGGGCAGCTATCCTACTAGTGCACAAAGTGAATTTCAAGCCAAGACTGATCAAGAGAGACAAAGAAAGTCACTACACCTTTGTTAAGGAATAATCCAAGAGGAAGAGATAACAGTCATAAATATATATGCATCCAGTACCAGCAAAGCCAACTATATAACCTTAATACCATGCTGTCGCAATCAGACATATCAACTAGACAAAAATATCAACACAGAATGTTAAATCTGAACCAACCCTTTGAACAAATGGACTTAGTAGGTCTTTACAGGGTATCCCATCTCACAACAACAGAATGTACGCTCTTTGCAGCTGCACATGGGACATCCTCCAAAATAGAACCATAATAGCTCATAAGACATGCTTAAGTCAACACAAAGGAACTGAAATTATGCCATGCCTATTATCAGACATAGTGCAAAGAAATTGGAAATTGATGGAAAAAGAAACCACAAAAACTACATAGACCTGTGGAAATTAAATAACACCTTCCTAAGTAACACCCAACTGATCAGTCATATCAAAGTTCAAGAAAAAATTAGACAGTTTCTACAATTAAATGATAATGTCAATACTACATATCAGAACAAATGAAAATGGTCTTATGATAGAAATGTTTATCAGTGAATTCCCACATCAGAAAAAAAAGAGCAAGCTCAAGCTTCTAGAAAAATAAGAAAGGCTCAAGTCAACAACTTCTGACATCGCCAGTCCTACAGATAACCCACTACTACTATGGACTACTGGACTATGCTGGATTATTTTGCTAAATGCATGCACCTACAATATTTAAATGACAAGGGAATACCCATCTCTGATAGAACTAAACAAAAAAGGGGATACAAATAAAGGATCATTTTGTATCTGTATATACAAAATAGTTATGATAATGTACAGCTTCTTTTTCTTAATTTAATGATAAGAAAGATTTGTTCTAATAGTGTTTGGACAGGATATCATGTCTTCATCTTGTACTATGAATAACCACTAAGAAGACAATAACATGCAATGTATTAATTATTAAAACTGTCCTACTAATTGCGTCTGAAACTTTCTCATTACTATTTGTTTCTCAATAAAATGAATAATAAAAAAAAGAAAAATAAGAGCAGGTCAACTCAAAGATCACATGAAGGAGGAAATTATAAAATCAAAGCAGAAATTAACGAAATTAAGACTAAGAAGATAAGGGATAATGAAATTGACAGACCTTTAGTCAAAAGACTTAAATCCATGCAATTAGGAGTGAAGAGGGGAAGTCACAAAAGATCCTGAAGAAATGCAGGAGATCATCAACTCCTATTTGGAGAACCTCTACTCCAGTAAGATAGAGAACACAGAAGAAATGGACAGATTCTTAGATACATACGAATTACCAAAGCTGAGTCAAGAAGATAAAAAGGTTCTAAATCAATATCAGCAGACAAAATTGAAGGCTTAATTAAAAAGCTACCAACAAAGAAAAGCCCAGGTCCAAATGGATTCACTGTTTACAATAAATTTAGAGACAATCAATGTCATTGCTCCTCAAACTCTTTAATGGAAAAGATAGGGAAGAAATACTCTCAAATTCATTCCTGGAAGCAAGCATTACCCTCATAGCAAAACCAGAGAAGGGTCCAACCAATAAAGAGAGCTACAGGCCAATCTCCAAAATTTACATAGATGCAAAAATCCTCAATTAGATACTGGCAAACAGAATGCAGCAAATCATCAGGAAGACTGTACACCACTGCCAAGCAGGACTCATCCCAGGGATGCAGGGACAAGTAAACATTCTCAAACTGATAAATGTAACACACTATATTAACAAAGCCAGGACCAAAAGCCACAAGATTATCCCAATAGATGCAAAAAGAGTGTTTGATAAAGTCCAACACCGATTCATGACAAATACCCCATAGAAAACTGGAATAGATGGATTTTATCTCGATCTGAGAAACCAAGAGCCATCATACTGAATGGTCAAAACTGAACAACCTCACTCTAACATCAGGAAAGAGACAAGGATGTCAATAACACCATTCCTGTTTAGTATAGTTCTGGGACCATTACTCAGAGCTATTAGACAAGAGAGAGAAAAGCAAGAACTAGAAATAGGAAAGAAAGAAGTTAAATTATCATTATTTTCTATGTAGAAGATACTAGACACCCCCACCAAAGATGCTTACAGTTAATAACTACATTTGGCAGTGTAGTAGGACACAAAGTCAACATCCAAAAGCCAGCAGTATTCCTATACATAAATAACGAACTCAGTGGGAGAGAACAAGACAAAGATGCTCACTATTACCATTCTTACTCAATTTAGTTCTGGAACCATTAGCTAGAGAAATTACCTAACAGAAATTAAAAAAAAAAAGAATATGGATAGGAAAGGAAAGACTTAAAGTATCATTAATTGTACATGTCATGATACTGTGGAAGAACCCCAAAACTCCACCAAGTTAATTAATGCATTTGAATCTGTTTGTATGGATTCCAAGATTTTCCTATTTTGGACATCCCTGGTTTCCTTAACTTTCCTAATCTCTACTTTTCAAAATCTGCATCTACTCTAGATTTATTAACCGTGTCTTTCATTGTGATTGTCATCTTAGTAAACTATCCAATTATATCTGGTTGTTTTTTGCTAAAACATCAATCATCCACCTTGCTACTTCTGTTGCTAGCATTTCAGAAAGTCCAGCTGGGTGGCTTTTAATTTTTCCACCTCAGTTCCCTGTAGATTTGCCTTGGGAGAGCTGGGTTGCATCTTGCTTATGTGTCTTCTCATTTATATTTTTTAAAATTTTGTTTTCTGCGTTGATGTTTGTAAATTGCTTGCCACAGGTACCCTTATTGCTATTACTGAGACCTCCTTGGGAGATGATTGCTGCTCAAAGATATCTGTAAATGTCCCTGGGTGTTGGCATATGGCTGTCCTAAGATCCTCCCTCCTTGATTTGCTAGGGATTAAAGGTTGGTGCCAGTTTGCTCTATTACCCAACGTTTTGGTACTGGTCCATGATGTTGTTTATTACCCTCAGACAACCTCCATGTTGGCATTCAAGGAAAAACTATTGATCGGTATGTGTTGCATTGGCTAAAGAACTATGACCTACAATAACAATAACAATAACAATAGCATCAAGCACAGTCCAGAAAATGGCAAACTGGTAACTACTACTTTTGCCACCTTTTTTTCTTTCTTATTGTACCAGGGATTGAACTCAGGATCTTGCACTTGCCAGGCAGGTGCTTAAGGTGCTGAGTTATCTCCCTGTACTTTGCCACCTTTAAAGGTAGGTACAAGCTTTATGGTTACATAAAAAAAAAATCTAAAATCAACCCAAAAGTTATACAATAAAAACCCACTCAGGATCAGCAAGATAGCTCAGCAGACTAAGCACCTGTGTAGGCAAGTGCAGAGGTGGAGATTTGGTCCCCCACACTACATGGCATGCTGGAGCCACCCATGGGCATACTGAGCTGAGTAGTGGTACCCTGTATCAAATATCAAAGGAAAATTAAAAACAAGAACAAAGAAAAACTAAAAACAATGGTTACATTTATGAACAAATTAAAACAAATGATCTATTTTTTTTTAAATGCAGCAAGTGAACAGAACAACAACGAAAACAGCAGTTTCTCTGTGACTTCAAGGCTGTGGTTATCTCCTTAGTGTCTCTGCAGGTTCCAGCCTTTCTTTCAGATCCTTTCTGGGTTCTGAGACTTAAACTCCCTCCTTCCTCTCTTCTTCAGGTTACTGTTCTTCTGTGTCTTAATTCCAAATCTTACCTAGGCTGCTTTGTTTCCCTTACTACTACACCTGCCATCTTCCCAAAGTCCCCTCATAAATTTGTGTCTATGATCAAATCATGATTTTGACATAGATGACCATCTATTAAAGATTGCTTATTCAACACAGTGTTAAGGCATTGACTCTGAGCTCCTGGCAATAGCCCTGTAACGCAAGCTTGGTGAAAGCCTCTTTGAGAAAATAAATTTCTCCCGTAAAGAGTACTGCAGCCTTACTGTGCATAAGAACACCCGGCAGCACCACACAGGGGACCATTCCAGCAGTAAGTTCACTCTAATCACTACAGCTTCTATGGGAGTGGCATGGAAAGAGAGAGCACAGGGTGGCAGAGAGGAGCTTTTCGTGAAGGCCTCCACATTTGGGCCTCATTTCCTGGATCCCCACGAACCACCCTATGAACTTGCATCAGAGAGAGCAAACAGTGATGCGAGGTGCCCTACCTGGAGCTTTAACAGCAGCTTCAGTTGCTGCACACAGCCGATGGCTATGGGATGAAGAGATGAAGTGCGGACTCCAGGTCCAAGCACTTGCCTATAAATGCCTAAAGTTAACCCGCCTTTAGGCACAGCAGTACTCCACTTTGCACAAATATCCCATTTTCTCTACTCACCCATCTGTTAATGGACATACACACTGTTTCTAAGATCTAGATTGTGCTCCCCTCAACATGGTTATTCTGATTTTTAATTCTTTTTGGAAAATACCTAGAAGGCGAATAGCTGAGTCAAATGGAATTTCTATTTTTTTTTGTTTTAAAGAAGCTCCACACTGATTTTCATGGTGGCTGTGATATTTGAGTGAAATGCAACAGGCATAGAAAACTAAATATCACATGGTTTGTCTTATGCTACAAAAAATTATATGCATATTATATACATATGTAATGTATATATACACATATACACACACATTATATATATATATATATATATATATATATATATATATATAATAGTGACAGGGCTGTATAGATAGTCAATAAATAGCAAGTAAGGAGTTCAAGTAGTTCCTCAAATTACCAATTCCGTTTTTCAAAAAAAAAAAAATATATATATATGGCTCATTTGTTTCACTTATACTATAGTTTCTCTTTGTTCACTGAAAAGAAAGATCCTCTTTGTCAGAGAGAAGCATTTGGGCCCATACTTTATACTCTGAGTAACCACATTGAAGACAGTGATACACAGTGTATTAGCTGATTTTAATCTCTTATTATTTTGTTATGAAATTTTATGTTTTCATAGACTAAAAAAAATATTTTTTTTCAGAAGTCTAGACTTGGGAGCCCACCTGGAGCATTGGTTTGCACATCATTGACCACGCAGGTTCCGTGAGTTGTCAGGACAACAGTCAGGGGGTGGTTGTGGATGAAGCTCGCCCTCCTCCACCGCCCTCCCTCACTGCCCTCCCTAGTGGACTGCGTGATAAATGCTGATTTCCACATGGAGGGTGTAGGTAGTGGAGTGGAACCTTAGGCTCTCAAATTCTTGCCCAAGGGATAATTGAGAGCTTAACATTATGAAATTTAATTATAAAATTATATTAATTAATTTTAATAGCCTGGTAATCCTTCTGGAATTGATGTCTGAGAAGACCACAGCCCCAGGGAGTCCGAGAGTCCTGCTGAAATCTGGCCCAGTCTGACCTTGAGTTTACAGAGGACACAGGAAAGAACACACACATGACATAAATCACAAGAGTGCTTGGGCTCCTGGGAACAAGGGGAGGTGGGTGAGAATCAGCTGCTCCCAAGAGTGAGGTGATGGCTAGCAAATGCTGCGAGAGACCAAGACGCAATTTTTGTTACTACTTTATAAATGTATCAGGTTTGCATTATACACTGGCAGTTTATAAAACATCATGATCTTTCCAAATGTAGGACTGTATGATGCACTTACGATCCAAATTGCTGTAATGATGAATAATGACCTGACCCATTTCTCACAACATCAGGAGTCCCATGGTGTGGAGTTTGATGCTGAAACCCGATGTGCCCTCAGTCTGGGCCCAGCCTGGGTTTGTCCTGGTGACTCAGTGAGCTCAGGGTGATGCCAGCAGCAGTCTGTCCTCCTCCCTGACATGCATAAAGAATGGCTTTGTCTGAGTCTGGTTTTCTTTGATATGAAGAAAAGTCTTCAATTTTTCATCTTTTTAATTCAAAAGAGATTTCTGCTGGCAAAAAAATAATGATCTCAAGGTAGAATTGTGAACAAAATAAAAGATTTGCTCAAAGGAAGCCAGTGTTGGTGGCCTGATTGTCACACATCGTGTAAATGTAATCATTAGGACCCATATAGTGAGCCCCTAGGGCCATGTACACATGGCTGTGGACCAAGATCCTTTTCCCTTACTGCATGGGCCTGGTTGGTATCTGAGGTCTCCAGCACCACTGTAAGGCTTTGAGATTCAGTAGGAGGACTAAAGAGACTCAGAAAAGTTATGGAGTTACACTCTAGAAGGTGCAAAATCCAAGTGAAACTCAGCAAGAAGAAAAGGTATGGAGAGTAAGGACCCTGAGGAAAAAGGCAATCTTCTAGATGGCTCCAGTGGAGTTGCATGGCAAATAGTCCTTTTAGAGGGAGTGTGTGGCACACGTGCTATGGGGTCTTCATTGGAGTCCATCAGGGGTGTCTGCAGCATCATGTGACTAGTGTTTGCTTCTCAGCAATCAGCCCCCAGCAGTCACTGTGATGGCAAATGGCCCAAAGCCTCAGCCACCTAAAAACTGTTCTTGGGGCTCAGATGCCTCTTCTGGGAACCTGCAGGGCCGGGCCTTTCTTTGCAATGTGTGAAGTGTGAGACCCAACCCTGCTGATGACACAGTCAGTAACTACAACATCTCAGGAACATTGGGACAATAAAAATATCTATTGGAAAACTTAGGTCAAGCACGAAATATATATGTAGATAGACTTCAGAACAATGTGTGGCTCATGGCAAGAACACCACTGCGTAAAAATCCAAATCTTATGCCTTGAATACTACGCCAGGGGTGGTAAGCTCTCTAGGATTTCTTTTTGCCTCACAATCTGAGTCTTGGAAATGACTAAGTTGGCAACTTAGAAATGCAAATCACCCAAACTGGTGCAATGGCTCATACCTTTGTATCCTGGTACTTTGTACAGCAGAGAGCAAGAGGTTTGCAATTGCAAGCCCAACCAGGGCAATTTAGTGACTTAGTGAGACTCAAAAAAAAAAAAAAAAAAAAAAAGTAAATACATATATATATACATGTATACATACATACATAGATGCAGCTCAGTGCAAGTGACTTGGGTAGTAAGTCAATAAATTTAATTTTTTAAAAAATAAACAAATACAAGCACCCAACAACATGCACTCTAATCAAAGGAAGAAAGGGGCAGCCTATCAAGATGGAAAACTATCAGATTGTTCTACTGAAGCCAAATACATGGAGAACACTGGGACCATATCCATCCTTTCCAACAAGGACCAAATGGGGACCCAGGCTCTCCTCCCTTACTGGGTGTCATGAGGTACCCAGACCTCCGAGGTCATGTTGGAGAAGGCTGGGTAGGGAGCTAGGACTTCCACCCCTGACGGGTAGTAATGGGCCTCTCTTCTCCAGTGTGAGTGCAGATTACATGCAGAGCACTTCTTGGCCAACATGGTAATCAGCAGCACCTCTTCCTCCATCAGTTTGGGTCATATCCGAGGAAGTCAGGGCTTTGCTCACTGCCAAGGGACAATGAGCACACCACACCTCCATGCTAGAGGCAGGTACCAGAAGAGATCACGTTTGCAGCAGGGACAATGCAGTCTTGAGTGTTCTACCCAGCAAAGACTCAGTGGCACCCTAGTGGGAGCTGGGGTGCTCAGGTGACTACTGTCCCATAGTCACAAGGAGACTGTCCTCTCAACTGCCAATCAAGGCTGAGTAGAGAGGGACATGCTGAAATAACAATGAATAAAACAGTAGCTACAACCACCCAGAACTTGGCAAAAGTCATCAACAACGGATATGTGAAGCTGCAGACAAAAAAGGGATGAGCCTGAAACCCGCCATGATAAGACTTTGGAAAACTAAACACAAAGAGAAGAACCCTGAGAACTGCATGAGAAAAATAGCCTCACATATCAAGGAAAACCAATAGAGTAACAGCGGACTCCTCACAAGAAGTTACGAAAGTCGTACATTTCTGGATGTACTAAAAGGAAGTACAGCTGTCAACTTAGGATTGTCATCCAAAATGGATAAGAGATTTAGGTACTTATTTTCCCTTGATCTTAATCAAAGTCCCCACCTTGTGCCCCAGGACCAATCTCTTACTGAAATCAGTGGGAATGGGGACATTGACTCTTATATGATAGCAGCTGTTAGCTAGAGAAATCCATACACTCAAGCCATGTGATCCAAACAGGGTGATCCAAACAGTGAAATATCTTAACCTTGGTATTTTTCCCAAAGGTGGGAATGACTTTCAATCCTATTGTACAAAATAGCACTCTATTTGATTCATGTAATGGTAAAGTTTCTCTTGTGAAAAGTTTGTTGGGGAACCAATTTTCCACCCCACTTTACTTCTTATAAGCTTTCAAAATATAGTGTATGAGTAAATGGGGCACATTCCAGCTATCTGGGCCCACCTACTTGATGGAGTTCACAATCCAAAGTGACACTTTGAAGCCACAGAAGCTGTTCAGGTTCAAAGTCTGTGTCCTGGTGGGGCAGCTCAATACAGCACAGTGTGCATGAGACCTTGATGCCATTCCTACTGTCCAAGAAGCAAATATTAAATTATTAAACCTAAACTTCTGTTTCTCAGCTGTACTAGTCTCATGTTAAGGGGTCAGTATGGCCTGGAGTCTGAAATATAGTGCAGGTATAGAGTGTTTTCTTCATTCTACATCTGAGTAGGGAGGGATACGCTGAAAAAATAATGAATAAATTAGCATGGGCAATGACATTTCATGGGTGTCTGGTTCCTTTCGCTGGTCTGAACTTGCCTTAAAACGTGGTTCTTAGGGCAGGCCAAGTAGCTCAGCAGATTAAAGTGCTTGCAAGTAGGCACAGGGTCAGAGGATTCAATCCTTGGGCCTGCCATGCTGACTCCATCCCCAGGGCACACTGAGGGCAATTGAGACTGGGTGTGGTGCCAGGTGCCTATAATCCCAGCTCTTGGAAGGCTGTGAATAGGAGAATCACTATGACTCTGATTTAGCAGTGAGATCCTGAACACCTTATAGACACTGCCCTGAAAAGGAAAATAAAATAAAAACATGGCTGTTTTGCATGAATAATAAGCTTTAGAATTATGTGCCTGATAATGTCAGATGTTCATTGTCCTTCATTTCTATTTAATGTTTTTTGTTTCTTGGTTTTTTTTTTTTTTTTTTTTTTTTTTTTTGGCAGAACCTAGGATTGAACTCAGGCTCTTGTGCTTGCCAGAGAAGTGCTTATTCCACTGAGCCATCTCCCCAGCCCCTCTATTTAATGTTTTAATGTTACATCATATAATAAACTCACTTATGCTTCAGCCTTCTTCACCTTCTCTCCATCTTCCAGTCTTCCTCTCTCTTCCAGAAAGGTCCATCTGCCCAACAGAGACTTTGATATGTCTTTGATGAGTACTTATCATTGCGCTTGAAGGAATAAATCAAAATAAAACCTTTAAAAGTTATAACAGAAAGGACAAGAGTCTATCAAAAAGCCCTTCCCATCACACACATAAATAGCACCATGCAAAGTTCAAGGTCCCAAAACCTGTCTTTGGCCTTTTATTTAAATGCTAAACCTTTGGTCACAGTGTTTGCCTGATCCTATCCTTACCACTTAATGTTCCTTCACAGTGTCCTCACGCAGTGCTCACCATGTTTAGCATGAGTTTAATTGAAAAGTTGTACATAACTTCCCCAATAAGTAGACTTGCAATGCTATTACCCAGATTAATTTTAGCTAGGCACAGTGATGTATGCTGATCCTAGTACTTGGAAGGATGAGGCAGAAGGATTGCCACAAATACGAAGCCAGCCTGGGCCCCATAGTGAGTTCCAGACCATCTAGTCTTGCCTATATAGTGAGATCGTGTCTCAAAAAAAAGATTAATTTTAATAATTAGTTGTGACTATTTCTACTGTGTCAACTATTTCTGTGTGCCTTCTACCCAAGTGACAACATTAAAATTCTCATGAATGCTACCAAAATTATGATTCTGGGTTGTTGGCATTAAATCTACACTCACAGTTAGAAAATCTCCCTACAAAGGGTCGGCCAAATAGCTCAGTGGATTAAAGCACCTGTAAGCAGGCGTAGGGGCTGGAGGTTTGAGGTCTGGGCCTGCCTTGCTGGCCTGGCCCCCACAGCACACTGCGATAGCAACTGAGACTGAGAATGGTGGTGTGTGCCTGTAATCCCAGCTGTCAGGAGGCTGTAAACAGGCGAATCACTATGAGTCCGGTCTAGTAGTGAGACCGTGAACATGCTGTAGACCCTTCCCTAAAATACAAAAAAAAAAAAAAAAAAAAAAAAAAAAAAAAAAAAAAAAAAAAAAAAAAAAAAAAAAAAAAAAAGACATCTCCCTACATGTGTGAAATCCTTGGGAAGACTACTGGCAGATCAGTATGAAAAAAAGTGTACTATGAACAATCTAGAAACTCTAAATCCTATTATCATGCTCCCCCTATTCACAACTGCCACCATCATATCAGTGCTGATAATACAGCTTATATAGTAAATGCAAGGCTGCCCTAGCTCGGTGGAAGGAAGGACTACGTGGGTCTGCCTTCCTACTTTCCCTGACACTGTTCTCCTCATGAAGGCAGAATATATTCTCAATGATTTTTTCATTACTGGTCAAATTTTATTATGTTGATGATTCGCAGCTTCAGTGCACTTAGGTATGAACCAGAGAGCTTGATAACGTGCAGGTGAATGAGCCATGTCCTCAGAGGTTTTCATCTACTTGGTTTATATTCACTCTAACAACCTACATTTTGGAAACACTCTAAAGAAGCAGTGATGTGAGAATCCTACCAATTAACTGCTAGTTTTGAAAACCTGATGAAGATTCTCAGTATCATTGCCTTACCCATCTTGTACATATAAATGTATCTTCACCCCTGTCATGTTTCCTAGCTTTTTTTTCTTGCCCTCTCTTCATTGTCTGATCCTCAAGTTCTCATTTTCCTTTTAATTGTGTGTGCCTAAGGAGAGTCACATGGAGAGAAAAAATTCTGTCAGGCTTTCATAGAGAGCAAAGTGGTCAAGCCAATGGCTGTGACACATCCACATGGCTGACACTGACAAAGGATCTATAAACTGCGGTACAGGGTTTTAGGACAAATCCTGAGGGGATTTGACTGACCTTGGCAGATACACAAGTTGCATTTCTTGTTACGTAGATCTTGCTTTATCTTGGTCTTAACCATCTACCAGAAAAGTATGAAAACAAAGAATAAAAAGAAAAGCCATGTGCTGAGCTGTAAAAGGTTCAAGTCAACAATTTCTGAGATTGCCAGTCCTACAGATAACCCACTACTATTATAGACTACTGGACTATATTGAAATATTTTGCTGAATTCACACACCTACAGTATTTAAATGACAACGGAACACCCTTCTCTGACAACACTAAACAAAAAGGGGGATACAAATGAACAATCATTTTGTATTTGTATACACAAAATAATTAGGATAGATATACAGCTATATTCTCTTAATTCAATGAATAGAAAGATTTGTTTTAGTAGTGTTTGTGGACAGGATATCATGTCTGCATCTTGACAATGAATAACCACTAAGACAACAATATGCAATGCTTTAATTATTGAAACTGTCCTACTAATCGGTTTTGAATCTCTCTCATTGCTATTGTTCTTAATAAATTATTTTAAAAGAAGAAGAAGAAGTGAAGTACTTTGGTTCAAGGTTGCAGTCTGTGGTCAGCTGACTCCAAGGCAGAATTGCAGGACAAAGAGCATGGGTGGAGGGAAGCAGTCCAACCCCTGGTGGCCAGGAAGCCAAGAGAGAAGGCGGCCTGAGGCAAGCGGGCACTTCCCAGGCATCCAGCCACTCACTAGCTCCCAAGAGTCCTGCAGCCGTGAATGACCAGTAGCTCAGTTCCCTCATGAGCGCAGTGCATGTGGGACCCAATCACCTTCTGAATCCCAGAGGCTTTGTGGCGAGACTAGCTAGAGACAATTGCGCACTTGGTTTCATCTGATGCACGTGCTCCATGAACTGCTGTTTGGAGAGCACAGCCAGAGTCTGCTCTCCACAGAGTCTCTTATCTCAACTGCAACTACTTTAGTAACAGATAAAAGCAACAAATAAGAACATGCATTGGAATACTAGGCAGCCTCAAATTTGAAACTCACATCTCTGAATAGTGTAAGGCACATTACATGTTGCTTTAATATCGAGGCCTTGCCCCCCCCCCCCCGCTGTTGTTGTCTTCTTCTCCGGTCTTCAGTGACCCTTACCAGCCCAGTGACGTGTGAACAGCATCTATTATGAGTCTCACAGAAGCATCTTACTTGCAGGTAGCTATGTGGTGCCACGCTGGATTCACAGCTTAATAATCACAACAGATACTGGTTTTTTTCTTTCCATGGCTTTAGAATGCTCTCTCTCTCTCTCTCTTTCTCTCTCTCCTTGTCTCTCTTTATATTTTTCCTCCTTCCCTTCTAATTCTAATTCTGATATTTGCTGGTAAGGCTATATTTTCACTCATTTTCCCCCAAATATATATATATATATATATATATATATATATATATATATATATATATATATATATATATATATATATCTGGCCTATCAGATTCAAATCAGCAGTTTTGCTTCTGGAGTTTTTCCAGGGCTTATGGTCTGCCTTTCAGGTTTATAGAACTGCAGTCATTTGCTGGCCCACATTTTAAAGACTGGCTCGGGTGACTGTTCCCCATCTTCTGACCCTGTCCATGGCATTCCTGGCAGTCACATAAAAAGAAAACTGCCCTAAATGCCTCGACTGCACCCAGATGCTGTGGCTGTGTCACCACGCAGAGCACTTCCTGATGGATTTGCAGAGACTGTATTTGTAATATCATCTTTTCATTCAACTCACATCCTATGAAGTTGGTCTGTTTTATAGTTTCACTTCATGTTTGCATTAGTATAACATTTAAATCATTTTTCCCATCTATATATGGATTGATGTGCCAGGATATTGAGTAATTCAGCTCATTAAAAGGTCTAAATCTCATTTCGGGTAATTGATTTATGAAAGAAAATGACAGCTGCGACATAAACAGCAATGGATTGCTGATGTTCTTTTGATCGCTTTTCGGCACCATCATGCAGCTGTGAAGTTCTGATCTGTCAGGGCTTCCTGGCACGATGGACCACGTACACACACTAGCAGAACAATGCCAGCTCTGCACGCCAGGAGTCCAGCTACGGGCTACTCGACCCATATTCTTTCACCATTTCCTGTCAAGTTTCAAGAAGACACCAAAAATGGGAACAAATAGTCCAAGAGGACTCCTTAGTTTTAGTTTTCTGAGGTGTCTCCACGCTGATTCCCACAGAAGTTGCATCAGTCTGCACTCCCATCAGCAGTGGGGAAGGGATCCTTTTTCCCACAACCCTGCCAGTGTTTATTATTGATTGATTTCTTATAATAGCCATTCTTTCTGGAGAGCAACAGCCGTTCTTTCTGGAATCTCAGTTATTTTGTCTGCATCTCTCACATGAACAGAGATGCTAAACACTCATTCATCTATTTCTACTTCTTTATCTGAGAAGTACCTATGCATTTCTGATGACCAGTTTTGAACTGGGTCTCTGAAATCCACATCTTTAATGTATACATTTTGGTCAGCTTGAAAATCTGCCCTCCGTACTATATTACCTCACTCAAGATACCAAGTATACACATCATTTCCAACTTTCCTTATGTAACTTTGTGCATGCGTGTTCGTGTGTGTGTGTGTGTGTGTGTGTGTACTTAGTGACAACACATAACACAAGTATTTCTTCTTAATATATTTCCAGGCACACAAAACCATATTGCTAACTACACATACTATGCTGGATGTGAGCATGTTCATCTTGCATAGCTGAGGCTTTAGTCAGTAAGCAAACCACTCACAAAAGGACAATATTTCTTTTACTTTTGTGTTTCTCTGTATCTCTCTGTCTCTGTCTCTTTTTCTCTCCCCCCTCTCTGTCTCTGTCTTTGTCTCTCTCTCTGTCTCTCTTCTTCCTCTCTGTCTCTCTGTCTCTCTGTCTCTCTGTCTCTCTGTCTCTCTCTCTCTCTCTGTCCTCCCCCCAGAATTTCATGACTCTGTATCTGTATTCTTTTCCATGCACAGCTAGAGGCTACTGGATGGCAACTGAGACACACATGCAGTGAGGCCAAAGCGCTCACTGAGGTCTGCTTCCCCAAGTTCAAAGCAACTTGGCAGAAATGTTGATCTAAATAAGTGAATGGCATTTTCATATAGGATGATACAGTAAAGGAAGTAATCATTGAGCAAAAAGTCATGAAGTTTAAATTTAAAATATATCGAACTCATTGTGATGAAATATAATAGAAATTTAAGGCAAAGGATATAATTATTTGATTTAGCTCATGTTCAAAATTTCCCTGATCACTGCGAGAGAGAAAAATATTAAACTTTAAATCAAGAAATTTTGTTTAGATGCAACAGTAACACTGCAATTATATTTTGATTTATTTGTACTTATCATTATTTTCCTAAGGTATGGTTGACAACTAAATTGCATATATATTAAGGGCACACAATTTGATGATTTGAGAAATACAAACATTGTGAAACAATCACTCTAATGTTGATTAACATATACATCACCTCTCTTAACTGCCATTTTTTCTTTCTTTTTAAATTTTCTCTGTCCTTTGGCAAAAACACTTACATTTCTACATTCCCAGTACACTTCAACTGTACAGTAGTTAGCTGCCATCACACTGCTCCATCTTAGGCCCCTAGAACTTCATCCTCTTGTGTAACTGCAAATGTGCACCGCCAGACCGAAGTTTTTCCCACCCCTCCATCCACGAGGCAAAGACTTCAGATTCCATGTGATTCAGGTTTCCACGAAGATGACTGAAACAAAGCTCACTTTTCTGGGAATATAGAGTTAGGTCCAAGAGAAAGACAACTAAAAAATTCTGGCACCACACGAAGAGAAGCCGCGCAAAGCCCTGACAGTGGCAAAGATTGCAGACACTCGTGCATTGGGCTTCCTGTGGCAGCCTCTGGCTCAATTCCTATACCTTCCTCTGCTCTGATGAACCTAGTCCTCAATGGCAAGTTGTCCCACGACCCTTTCCCTGAGTGCTTCCTCATCCTCGTCTTTATCAGCGCCACATCACCCAGACCTTCCTCTGGACAGCATCAGTTGCTTCTCCCTGGCTGTAGAGCACAGGCCCCTGTGCAACAGCCACCCTTTCTGTAACATGTGGCTTGTGCTTGTTGCTCTGATTGCAATGCGGCCTCTTGGAGGACAGAGGCCGGACACGCTGTGTGCTGGCAGCACCTCTGGTGTCCCATGGGTGCTCAGAAGGATGTCCCGTGTGAGGGGTGCCAGCTAGTGGTCCTGAACTAGCACGGTGCAGGGTGTGGGGGCCTCCTGAGGATGGCTACCTGCAGCGTAAGATGCAGAACTGGAGAAGCTGCAGGGAGGCTGTTTGGAGAGGCTGCTGAGGAACTGCTGGCTCTCTTGGGCTGTTCTGCATATGCCCTCATTGTGCTGATGCTCCTAGTAAGCTTGGTTATTCTCCTTGCAGGGAGAGCCAGGACCTTGCTGCTGCTGAGGACGGCAGTGGCTCATTTTGGGGAGCTCTGGTCCTCACCTTGAGCACTGCTTCCTGTCTCTGCTGGGGAGGACGGTGCACAGCCCCGTCTCCTGGAGAAACTTGTCAGGCTGGCGTTCCTCATAGATGTTCAGTTGTTCTCATCAGAGCTCAGAACCTCACCATTGCTGAGAACGGCTGGGGTACTTCTCCAGGGAGCTCTGGTTCTTACTTTGAGCATTATTTCATAGCTCCAGTTCAGATCCCTCAGCCTGCTGGCACAGATCCTTCATCCTGCCAGCATAGACTTCCTAGCTTCCCACCACTGACCAACCTTTGGGCCTTTCCAGTGCAGATCTGTGAAGTGGGCCTGCATGAGACTTTGTCATGGACTCTAAGCCTCCAGCTGGACTTGTGGGAGGCATTGTCATGATCTGTAGGTTTTCAGCTGGACTCATGCAAGGTAGTAGGATCCAGGCCCCCAGCTGGACTCTTTGGTCTTTAGTGTACGGACAGATTTCCTGAACTCTTTGTATGTAACTCTTTGTTTTTTTGGTGTTTTTTTTTTTTTTGATAGTCTGAATTATAGTTCTATTAAAATGAAAAAAGTAAAAAAGAAACAGTTAAGTAAGAAAGCAGGAGCACATCCTGCAAATACAATAATTAGAATGAAAGTGAATGTGCTAAAAATATGCCTCTTTAAGAACAGGGTTTCTTAGATGTGTCTTTTATTTTTTAAGATCTAGAAAGAGTTACACTTGACACAGAAAATAACAACAAAAGAAAAAGACAAAAAGACTGAAAATGGCCCACAAAGCAAAGACAAGCTGAAGGGAAATTGGAAGAGCAGCCTTAACGTCTGATAAAATAGAATCCAGATGAACAAACAGTCATGACAGATAAACAGGGGATTTATATGCTGAAAAAAGATACTAACAAGAATACACAGCCATCCTCAATATGTCCTAACAACACAATGTCATACCAGTTGCAAATGACTCTTTGGGTAGCTGATTATAAAATAATCTTATAAAATTTGTGTTCTGTGTTGCATTATTGTTCCCCTTGCAAAACCCCAAGCACGGCACCCTGACTGCATGGCTCTATCAGAAGTGCTGCCCATCCCCGGCTGCTATGGACCCTCTAGAGGTTTCTGTCCCTGTTCACAGGCTCGCTTATGTCTACAGTACTGCCGGTGTCGTTGCAGTGAGGAATAATAACAGGTAGCCCTCTTGTGGAAAAGCCTAAGATTAACCAGTTCTCACTCTGAAAATTCAACGAGCCTCCTGGACTACACACGGACAGGGCTAGGCCTGGGCCCTGGGCTGCCCCAACTTCCGGTGCCTGCAATGATGGCTCGTGGGAGCTGGAGGGCGCTGCCCATGAGGCCTGTCTGTGAGCTCAGGCGTTTCTGGGCTTTAGAGAAGCGGAATGAGCCGGGCGTGGTGGCACATGCCTGTAATCCCAGCACTCGGGAGGCTGAGGCAGGAGGATTGTTGTGAGTTCGAGACCAGCCTGAGCTGCAAAGTGAGCTTAAGGCCAGCCTGAACTATATATTCAGACCCTATCTCAAAAAAAAAAAAAAAAAAGAAGAAGAAGAAGCAGAAGAAGCAGAATGCTTAGAGCTGAGCACACACCTGAGCGTTTTCTCTCAGACTCCGTGTGGCCGTGAGGCTGGTGGTCCCAGGCTTTGGTGGTGGATCAACCCCCTAGTCCACACGATGTCTCCGTGAGTCTTGCAACCCACAAAGTTCACCTGGGCTTGGACCTGGCTGCAAGCAGAGCTTGTTTCAGAAATCGTTTGAGATTCAAATGAAGACAGTATCAATAGAGTGCACAGATCCGTGGACCCAACTGTCTCTGGGCTGCTCCATCGCCGAGGTCCACAGCCACGCTGCTGCTTCCCAGCTTCCTGTTTCAGAGAATTTGTAATGTAATTCAAAATATAGCTTATTGGTTTGGGGGCGTTTGCATGAAGGCTTACAGTTCTCTCTCTTCTTTTTGGACGGCTTCATCATTTTATACCACTAGGAAAGAAACAATCATTAGATATAATTAATTTTTAACTTGAGCATTCTGATCATGGCTTTGTGCAAAAAAGGAAAATCATTTTTCCTTTTCGGCAGTAAATGAATCCAAGGCCTGACATGAGTAATTGTCTCCTAGGAGACCCAGCGTACATCATTGCCATGGAGACCAGTTCGTCAGCCCTCTGCTTGAAGTGATTAGCATGGATCATCAGTTAAGGTTTGTTCTGAAGGGAAAGAAAGCCTATAAATACATCGCCAAGCTTTGCAACCTACGACAGACAACCAGTGTTCTGTGGAGGTGTGGGAGGTCATGGCTTCCAAGTGGGAAATCTCGAGTGGTTCCCCAGATCTCCTCCTCCACCACAGGGCAGAGGAAGAGCTTCAGCCCCCCAGGACACATCAGGCCACATTCACCCCAGGACAGAGGCTTCTTGCTGCCAAGCCAGGCAGAGAAAGCCACAGGAAGCCACTGTCAGCCGTCCTCTAATGTCTGCCCTCCTTTGCCCTCACTTGCCCACATGTTGCTGGTCACTTCCAAAGGGTGGGGAGAGGCCTGTCCCATGCCAAGACCTCTAATGCTGGCTGCAGAAGAGCAGCCAATGCTGCTTTTTGACTGGTACTTATTTTTAACATAAGAACAACAAAATCACCATCAGAGCAACTCAAATAATCACACTGACTGTGTCAACTGCTTATCAAATTTGTCTTCTTCAGAAAGGTGGCTAATGGCAGGGAGTGGGAGATGGTAGCTTAGGCATCAGAGGAGACTGCAGAAAGGGATGGACTCCATTCCTCCTTCCCGCCAGGCCTGGGGGCAGCAGGGGAAGGGGACATGCCGAGGGCTCCTGTGCAGATGTCTTCTAGCGGGTGCAGCTTACTTTCTAACAGGCAGCCACATAAAATCATCTCTAGATCACGCACAGCTGATGCTCCAGTTTTATAGGCAATATCAAGAATTGGGTGTCCCGGTACCCTGCTTGCCTTTCTGAGAGCCGGATGCTGGTGTCACCGCGATGTCACATTTCCAGCCCTTTGGCCCCCAGTTAAGGGGAGCCCGACTACTGATTCCACTCATCCCAAATTCCAAGGTGTGTGGTGACGCCCTGCAAACAGCCCCTCTTCTATGCCCCCTCCAGCTTAGCGCAGTCACACAATGCCATGTCACTCATACAGACCTGGCTTCTCCTGGGTTGCTATTAGCGTCACTGCTTTCCCATCTGGTGTGCACCATTGTGGGAAGCCCTTGGGAGTGGCTATCTTTGAGTGCCCCTCCAGTCATCTCATCACTTGCAGTGCCAGGTGTTGAATGGGTCTAGAGCTCTTTTGGGACAAAGGTAAGAACATCAATGAGCAGAGGACCTAAAGGAACCAGGGCAGCTTCCTGGGCTGCAGGGAATCTGCCCTGCCCTCTGGGAGACACTGCTGGCACAGGAGCCCCAATACAGCTGGAGAGCCAGGAAACGCTAGGCTTGCACAGGGAAGGAAAAACCAGAAGCAGTGAGTCAAATCGAAAATGAGTGGCAAGTTGGGAGGTGGATGAACACAGGTGTTTTAAAAGATGGGACAGGTTGGTGGCAAAGGTCAGTCAGTGAGCACATGACCAGGGCCCACTCAGGAAGGCTACGCTCTAGGCCAGAAGAAGGGCCAGTCCTCACAGGGAATTCAGCATGGTGATCTTATAGCATTTAACTTTCCAAGGAGACACCTTCACTTTTCAGAAGAAGTCGAGGGAGATGGGAACTGCCAAGCCCTGACCATAGATGCACGTGCTGGGAGAATCCCTTGCTTTGGTACAGCTGTGTCAAGGCCCCAAGATGGGTACGGTTTTAATTGGCAGAAAGTGGTACTATCATGGTGTCAACTGCCTCACTTGCTGTTTTCAAGGAAAGCAGTCCATCTGAGATAGAGAAATATCACAGGGCTATGTTGATGCCCATGTGCACTTCTAGGCTGCGAAGTGGATCATGCTGTGTCCTACATACAATTCCAAGAACCCTGAAAAGGCCAGTCGGGTCTGAGGTGCCTGAAGGACCCCAGTCTGTGCCATCTAGTCACAAGCACCTTCACAGGTTGCCCAGACAGGCTGCGCAAACACACTACCTTCTGTAAGTGCTGTGAAAGGAAAAGGCTTGGGACACCCATTGGACAGCAGAGACTCCCAGGCACTGTTCTCCAGAAGGTAGCCCACACAAACAAGCTCAGGGGAGTAAAGGGCTCCATGAGCAAAGGGAGCTTCTTGCCAGATGCCACCCTGAAGCTCCTACAGGCCCTGTGGAGATCACCAGGTGTCATACCAAGGACATGAAGGAAGAAGAAGGCTTTCCCTCAGGAAGAGCCTTTCTCTCATTTCCTTTAACTTAGAAACTCCTGATATGTTTGACCATGAGGCAGCTGGCTCCTACAGTACAATGCCCATTCTCCTCCTCTAGCAAGTAATTACGAAATGTCATCACAAACATCCCAGAGGAAGGGATGGATAGAGGGATGATGAAGGGATAGAACAGAAAAAGAAATACAAGGAAGAAACCTGAAATCATGGGAGAGAGGAATGAATACTTATCTGAAATAGTAAGAACAGGTTCCTGAAGTACATGTACTTTCAAAGCCCGTTCACTCCTGATGCCTTTTATTCCCACAATTGGGAGGCAGATGGAGCAGTGGTTACAAACCACTCACAAAGTGCACAGGACACAGAGAGGCCACCAGGAAGAGTCTAGACAGAGCAAGAGGCCTCGGGATGGCTTGCTCCACCACTGCTGTGACTGCGCAGCTGGGTTTTCTATACGATAAAATCCCTGTAAGGTCTTTGACCTACAAGTATTTAGCATCTGCTTGAGTGGACAACGTAAGTCTTAGCCTAAAAGATAATCTCTTGGAACATCACAGAGGGCATGGGGGGCTACGTGAAGATACTGCCCCAAACAGAGCTTCCACAGTACAACAGGAAATGTTCAGAGATACCTTCTCAGGCAGTAGGAGCGCCAAGTAATAGTGAACTAATTGAAATTTATTTCTTAGCTAATTGAGCGGAATAGCCACATCATTTACAAAGGGAGTTTTTAGAAGCCGCTGCTTCAAGGATTTCATACCCTGTGCTCCAGCATTCACCTGGAGTAAACACAGTCTTGTTAGCGCTGTGGGAGATACTGTGTCCCCTCCACACCCTCACACCACCATTGCCATGGCAACTAATGTGCTTTAATGAGAGCAAAGCACAGAGAGATTAAAATGAAGTAATAAAAGTAAAGGGATAAAGCATCATTAGGTTCAACAAATACATAGCTAAAAATACGCTTAGATGAAGTGATTTTATTAAAACAGATTTACAAAGACGTGCAGATTCATGTTTTAGCTGTCCACGAATGATGTCCATCACAGATCATGCTTTGTAAGATGTTGCCTGCATTTTGTCTTCTGGCTCTAACTTTGCAAATTAGTAAATGTTTTTATTATTCTCCTGAACAAAGCAACTGCAGGTTCTGAGTATTTCCTCTGTTCAGAGATTCCACAAATTAAAATTAAGTTAAATGTAATTTCCTCATTGGTAAATAATCATTTCTATGTCTGGCAGTGGAAGAGTGAAGGACCAATTTTTAAACAAAGCCTAAGGCAAAAATAAAAATTAGTCCTCCCTGGGCATAGTTGGTGCATGCCTATAATTCCAACAATACTCACAAGGCTGATGCAGGCAGAATGTTGAGAGTTCAAGGCCAGCCTGGGCTCCACAGCAAGACCCCATCTCAAAAGAAAAAAAAAAAAAAAAAAAAAAAACCACATTCGACAGACAAAAAATTAGTCTCAGCATAGTAAACAAGGCAGAGGTGAAGAGGAGTGCACTTCTAAAGGGAAATAAAAACAAGAACAAAAGAGCTGGTGACGTAGCCCTGTGGCACAGCACCTGCCTGGTAAGTGCAAGGCCCTGAGGTCAATTCCTGGTACCAAAGAAAAGAGAACAAAAAGGAATATGAGAGTGATGGAGAAACCTTTGAATGCACTTTAAAACAAAATCACATTTGGAATGTTCTGAAACATGCTTGAGGATATTACACTACCTTAAATAATCTCATCTCAAGGATACATACAGTAGGTGTCCTATGTTCTACACACCTGGAGAGGTCAAGGTCACAGAGTCAGAAAGTGAGATGGAGTTCCTGAGGAGGGGAGAAGAGGAGGACCAGGAGTGGATGGACTATTGGGGGTGGAGTTTCAGTTTTGCAAGATGAAGAGTTCTGTAAATGGGTTGGGCCAATAGTCGCCCAAAGACGTGAGTCTGCTTGCTATCACCAGACTGCAAACTCACAAACAGGTAAGACAGTAATTTTATGTTATGCATATTTTACTGCTATTTTAGGAGATAGTAACAAATAAAATCATCTCACACTATAGCAGCATCAAGCAGCCAGCCACTCTCTGGCTGGCTGGTCCTGTGGGTCAGGAGTTGGAGAGGTGTCCAGCAGAGTGTGTCTCAGCTCACCAACAGGCTTTAACTGGGAGATACAGAGGCTGAGATTGGGATAGGCAGGGTGCACACCACCCCAGGGCCGAAGCTGGTCCTGGCTGCTGGCTGGACCCCTCAGGCCCCCTCACAGCCACAGTACCACGAGGTGGCTCTGGGTGCAGTCCCCTCCTCCCTCTGGTCTCCTGACAGCATGGGCCACACTGGGGGTCGGGTCAAAAGTTTTATCCTCTTTTCAACCTACCTGGAGGTCACCTGGTGTAACTTTTGCAAATCTCCAGAAAGCCATGGCCACAGCACAACTCTGGACTCAGGAGGAAACAGAACCCCTCATCCATCTATTTGTCCAGAGGACCTTCTTCCCTGCTTGGTCTTCAGCTCCCATCTGTCTGCTGCGGGGTCTCCAGCCAGCATGGCCACCCTAGCTTGCTCTCCTGAGCATTCCCCTGAAACTGCTCAGCAAATACGACAGACCTAAAGCTCATGTTCCAGAGCTAAACAGACCACATCTTCTCAACTAAATTAGCCTTCTCCTTTATTCATAACTCAGGGAACTTGGCACCTGCACGTAGTGCTTGCAGAAATGGGAGTCTGAATTTCACCTCCGACTGTGCCATTCTCCTCCGGTCTGACCCTAATGGCATCCAATTCCTGCCCATTCCCCCTCCCAGCCAGCCATCGAAGACATATGTCCATCTCAGATGTATTTATATCACAACCATGCAGAGAAGAAATGATGTCACTCTCCCTCTTAAAACGGATGTCTCCTCCAATGAAATACTTCCACGACCAACACTTGCACAGCAGGCTCTGGCCCTACTCACCCCCGCAGCCATATTTCCTGTTATTTTCTCATCACTTTCCACCTCGAGCCTGAATCTGCTACCTTCAGTTCCCAGATGCCCCAGCTGTCTCTCACCAACATGCTTTTCCACACTCCACCCTGACCAGTTTTCCCACTCCCCGCCCTTTCTTGACATCCTTGAATGACACTTAGCTGTCCTCAAGAAGCATCTCCCAAGTTGGACAGAGTGATGGCTTTCTATCCTCCCAGAACTTTGGCACCTGTGTGCCTATGATCTACACCTCAGAGAGAAAGAGCAGGAAATGCAGTCTCGATGCTTAGCTCACAGAAGTAACCTGCCCCGAAGAAAGGCACACCACAACGTCCACAGGGGCCAAGAAGCTGTAGCATCTCAGACCTCCCATTCCAGACCCTCCTCACCATAGCAGCACCTCAGCCCACAGCCTCACCGTTGGGCTTTGCCACTATCCTCTGCTATGAGGACTTCATCCATTCCGTGACAGTGAGCACTGACCAGAGCATCCACATCTGTGTCACTTCTGCTGGAGACCCCACCACCAAAATGCTACACTGTTTTCTCCTCAGCTGCCAGAACCTTCCTCCTCCATCCTGCTCCAAGCCTCCGCCACTGGGACCAGCCTCATCTCCTTAGTGGTGCTGGATCCTCCCTCACTTCTCGACTCCTGGCTGTTTTCTACTTTTGGGGTTGAAAGGGAAGAGTGGAAATTTGTGGCAGCAGAAAAACCCCGTGTTCATGGGGTAGGTGGGCAGATGAGCTTCTCAGTGAATGGTATTCCCAGTGCACATCATGGGGATCATCTTATTTGTAAATAACCTATTACTCATTTGGATAAATAGACCGGTGGACAGTAGATAGATGATAGATGATAGATAGATGATAGATAGATAGATAGATAGATAGATAGATAGATAGATAGATAGACAGACAGACAGACAGACAGACAGACAGACAGACAGACAGACAGACAGACAGATAGATGCATGCATACATATCCTCAAAGACAAGAAACTTCTCTTTCTTAACATCACATAACAACAGACATGCACACAGTGATTCAAAATTCTTCATCATCTTCTTAAAACCGGTATCGAGCCGGGCGTGGTGGCGCATGCCTGTAATCCCAGCACCTGGGAGGCTGAGGCAGGAGGATTGTTGTGAGTTCGAGACCAGCCTGAGCTACGAAGTGAGCTTAAGGCCAGCCTGAACTGCATAGTGAGACCCTGTCTCAAAAAGACAAAAAAAAAAAAAAACGGTATGATTTGCAGGACACTGACAACTCAAACTACACACTGTGGAGAAATCACTGGTCTCACTCTCAATTTTGCAGCGCTTCAGGTAAAGTCACTCCAGTGGAATACTGTCTCAGGCTGTCTTCCACTGCTGTAACTGAAGATCTAGACTGGGCAGTTTATGAAGAATAAAGCTTCACTCAGCTTCCAGTCCTTGAGGCCTGGAGGACCAAGGTGCGGGGGGGGGGGCTTTGTCTGCAGTCAGAAGTGGGCAGAGGGGCCAGGGAGATGGCTCAGTGGAATAAGCGCTTCCCTGGCAAGTGCAAGGGCCTGAGTTCAATCCCCAGTTCCACCAAAAAAAAAAAAAAAAAAAAGTGAAAAGTGAGCAGAGCACCCTGGGCT
>PVKA01005068.1:0-93598 GCA_004027165.1 Ctenomys sociabilis
ATGCTGCCCTCTCCATGGTCTCTTGTAAATGCAAAGCTGACCTCTTGCCCAGGATAATACCCTAACATAATTCAAGGGTTACATTACATTAACTGGGGAGGAAAAAATTAAATTTTCTTTTTTTTTTTTTTTTGTCTTTTTTGAGACAGGGTCTCACTATGCAGTTCAGGCTGGCCTTAAGCTCACTTTGTAGCTCAGGCTGGTCTCGAACTCACAACAATCCTCCTGCCTCAGCCTCCCGAGTGCTGGGATTACAGGCATGCGCTTAGGCTACTCATAGAGAAGGCTCCAAAACAGATGCCTTCGGGTTTCACATGTAATTATACATCTTAGATCATCTGGTCCAAGATAAGCCAATGAAATTCCTCTGCTTGGTAAATTAGAATCATAATAAAGAGTAGTTTCTTTAAATTAAGTGTAATAATCACATTAAGGAAGTTTCAAAGGACAGAGCTATGAAACTCTGTGAGCAATTGATCAAAAATATTGACATTAATAATTGTGGAATGTCCATCAATTTATCTTGGGATCCATATTCTTATTTATAAATAAAGATTATTTATTATCATAATGATGTAATGGAAAGAAACCTCCAACCTGCCAGATGTCTGGTATAAGTTCTCTAAAATCAAAGAATGAATTTTAGGAACAACAAAGTTTAGGAGCAGGACCTATTTATTGTGGGAACAAAAGCTTCTGTCTGAGAGAGGAACAGAAGGGAATCTGTTATAGTTTGTATCTAGTTGTCCTCCAAACGTCACATGCAGTCATTGGAGCACAGTTCTAGAGGCTGTGATTAACTCATGATCCAAGGCTGGGATTGTGGGCTTGAGTACAGCTGGGATTTTGGTTGTGAGGGGACAGGTAGCCTGAAGGCAGTAAAAGAAAAGAAGAGAGGCTCACCTCTGTCACTGCTGCTACTGCTCCTCCCTTCTGGCTTTGCTCTTTGCTGTTTTCCACTGCCATGAGCTGTTGCTCTCCTCCATGTGCCACTCTGCCTTGCAGCCAGCCGAGTGTGGACTGAAATCTCCACAAACTGTGAGATAAATAAACCTTCCCTTCCATCATTTCAGATGTCAGGTATTTTGTCCCAGCAATGAAAAGCAAAGTAACCAAGACAGGACCTGAGTGGATTGCCAAGGACCTTGTCTTTTCTAGGAATTTTACAGAGCAAATCCATGATGTGAGGCAGATCCAAGGTGGGAAACACAGGACTCCCAAGATGGACATGAGGTGGGACAAACTATGGTCAGCCAATAAGATTATGAATATGATTTCTCTGGCAAAATTGATTAAATAGGGACCAAATGGAGAAAAGAATCATGTAGCAAGCAGGCATGGACACAGAACAGGGGCTTTTCCAGTAGGGGGTTGTTTGAGGAGTGACTCTTGCTTTCTCAAGGTGATAGAGACCTGTTTTGAATATCAATCCCTGACACTTATCCTCAGGAAGCATGTGGGTGCATTTGTTTCATTTTTTGTCTTGAAGTCTGGCTCTCAGCTGGAGGTGCCTGTCTCCCCACACTTGTAAGGCAGCTCATCCTCTATACATTGCATATTGTTGTCATAGTGGTTATTCATTGTACAAGATGAATGGAGCTGGATATCTGCCCTAACTATTTTGAGTATACAGATACAAAGGGGTCATTCATTTCTATCCCACTTTTTTGGTTACTTTTGTCAGAGATGGGCATTCCATTGTTATTTAAATATTGTAGGTGCTTGAATTCAGCAGAATCTCCGAATATAGTCCAGTAGTCCATACTAGTAGTGGGATTTCTGTAAAATTGGCAACATCAAAAGTTGTTGACTTGAGTTCTTTACAGCTCAGAATGTTAATGTGACTTTACTTTTCATACTTTGTTTTCAAACTTTTCTGCTTGCTAGATGGTTAAGACCAAGATAAAGCAAGACCTGTGTAACAAGAAATGTAACTTTTGTATCTGATAAGATGAGTCAGATCCCCTCAGGACTTAACCTGAAACCCTGTACCACACTTTGTAGATCCTTGGTCAGTGTCACGCATGCAGATGAATCATGCCACTGCTTGACCAACTTGCTCTCCATGAAAGACTAAGACAATATTTTCTCTCCATGTGACTCTCCTTAGGCACACTCTACATCATTGATCGCATTCCTCTGTGGCCCCATAATCTCCTTGATCAGAAAATTTGGGACACAACTGAGCTACATAATGTTACAGTATAGGTTCCCCTATGTCCTGAGTCCTAACTGACCTTGACCAACTAGGACCAAAATGTTGGCTGTCTTTGAAGCCCTTCTTTTACTCTGATTTTTAGTTTGCAAACTTAAGTTGTTAACCCTCCAGAAGAGAAGCTTATTATTACACTACAACATATGCAGTTGGGTTTAACAACTAACTGTCTGAATATCATCCATCTTGTGCATGACATAGAAGAGGTATTTTCCATCAAGTATTGATATGTTAAACTTTAAGTTCCTACAGAAGAATATCAAGACAAAAAGTAAAAAATATTTGAAGAAATATGAATAAACAATTACATAATTTTACACAGAAATTAAAGAAATCTAACCACATACAGCATTGTAGCAGGACAGTCCTCTGACTTTATTTTTCATGTCTCTTGTTTTAATTTATTGCCTTTATTTAAACAAACATTTACTTGGGAGACAAAATAGCAGTAATTGGCATGTCATGACAAGCAATATGTATTTAGAAGACCAGAATGACAGCCATTCTAAGCATGAACCTAACATTACACATTGCTATCTTCATTACATTTGCTTAGTTCACAGGCATCAGCATATATATTTACTCAGGATGAGAATCCTACCAATTAATTGCTAGTTTTAAAAACATGCTGCAGATACTCAGTATCCTTGTGTCACCCATCTTATGCATATGAATGTATGGCTTTGCCTCTATCACATTTCTCAGCTTTTCTCCTTGTCCTCTCTTCACTGTCCAATCCCCAAGTCCAATCTCACTTTGCTTTTAATTGTGTTATAACTTTCTATTTGTATTTCCGCTTTTGAGTTCTTATACTACGGAGACTATATGATATTTGCACATGTGGGCCTGGTTTATTTCACTTATGAGTATATCTTCAAGTAGCATCCCCTTAAATATGAAAGCTTTGAGCATTATATAAAATTATCACATCTTTTTCATCCATTCCTCAGGTGACGGGCATCTAGGTTGTTTCCAAGATTTGACTATCACAAATTGTGCTGCTATAAACATGGGTACACAAATGTCACTATGATATAACATTTTCATTTCCTCAGGGAAAATTCCCAGTATGGGGACAGCTGGCTTGAATGGGATTTCCAGTCCTAGCTTTATAAGGAGTCTCTACAGTGATTTTCACAATGGCTGCACCAGTCTACGTTCCCACCAGCATTGGAGAAGAGTTCCTTTTCCCCACAGTCTCTCCAACATTTGTTGTTGGTTGATTTCTTTATGATAGCCACGCTTTGTGGGGTGAGATAGTATTTCATTGTTGTTTTAATTTGCATTTCATGGATGGCTAGGGATGAGGAGCATTTTTTCATATATATATATATATATATATATATATATATATATATATATATATATATATATATATGCCTCTTTGACTTTCTTCTGTGAGAAGTGTGTGTTCATCTCAGATGCCCATTTTTGGATTGAGTCTTTAAGTTTTGGGGCCCTAATGATTTCTAGTTCTTTATAAATTCTAGAGAGCAAACCTTTGTCTGAGTGCTTATTACTTAAGATATTTTTGAAATTTTAGGGTTATGTTTTCACTTTTTTGGTAATTTCTTTTGACTTGCAAAACTTCCCAATAAGAAGTGGTCCCAGTTGTGAATTCTTTCAAGTATTACCTGTGCAATTTGATTTTTGTTCATGAACTCTTTTTCTACCCTTGTGTCTTCAACAGTTCCTCCTATATTCTCTTACAGGAGATTTAGTGTTTCTATTTTAATGTTTAGATCTTTAATCCATTTTGACTTGAGCTTAGCACATGGTGATAGATACAGGTCAAGTTTTATTTTTCAGTATGTAGAGAGGCAGTTTTTCCAGCACCATTTGTTAAAGAGGCTTTCTTTACTCCAGTAAGAGTGTTGGGCCCCTTTGTCAAAGACCCGGTGAATAAATATGTTCATACAGGCCTCTGCATCTTCTAGTCTATTCCACTGATGCTCAGGTTTATTTCATTGTCAATACCATGCTGATTTTATTATAATAGCTTTGTAGTATAATTTCAAGTCAGGAATTAAAATGCCTCCTGCCTTGTCTTTGTTGCCCAGGGTTGCCTTTTCTATTATAGTCTTATCTAGTTCCAAATAAATTTTAGGAGTGATTTCTCTAGGTCTGTGCAGTATGTTGGTGGTAGTTTTATAGGGATTTCATTAAATAGGCATAGCAATTTTATGAGTATGGTCATCTACACAATGTTGGTTTTTCTTATCCAGAAGCAGGAAAATCATTCAAATTCCTGAAATCATCTATGATCTTTTTTTTTTTTTTGAGACCACTGTAATTTTTGTTGAAAAGATCTTTGACTTCTTTAGTTAGATGGATTCCAAGTTATTTCATTTTTTGCAGTGCTATTGTAAAAGGTATTGTTTCTTTAATTTCCCTCTCAGCGTGTTTGTTATCTGTGTAGAATGCTATTGACTTTTTAGTTTTGAATTTCTATCCTGCTGTGCTACTGCTCTTGTGTGTCAATTCTAGTAAGCTCTTATTGGAGTTTTTGGGTCCTATACGTAAAGTATCATGTAATCTACAAATAATGATAATTTAAATTCTTCTTTACTGATTCTTATTCCCTTTATTTCTCTCTCTCTCTTCTCTAATGAATATAGCTAATGATTCCAGAAATATAATGAATAGGAGGCTTGATAGAGGACATCCTTGTTTTGTAACAGATTGAAGAGTAAAAGATTTCAGTTTTTCCCCATTTAGAATTATGTTAGCCATTGGGTTGTCATAGATGGCTTTTATCAATTTGAAGTAGGGACAATCTATTTCAATTTTCTGTAGGACTTTGAAAATGAGTAAGTGCTGGAAATTATCAAAAGACTTTTCTGCATCAATTGAGATGATCATGTGGTTTTTAGATTACACTCTGTTGATATAGTGTATAACATTTATAGATTTCCATATATTGAACCATCCTTGCATTCTAAGGTTGAATCCTAACTGGTCATGGTGTATGACCTTCTTGATGATTTGCAGTATTCTATTGGCTAGAATTTTATTCAGGATTTTTGCATCTATATTCATGAGGGAAGCTGGTCTGTAGTTCTCTTTTTTTAATTGTGTCTTTCTCTGGTTTTGGAATCAGTGTAATATTTGCCTCCAGGAATGATTTTGGGAGGACTCCTTTTCAATTTCATTGAGAAGTTTGAGGAGTGTATGGATTATATCTCCTGTAAATTTCTTGCAGAATTCAGTTGTGAGTCCATCAGAATTTGGACATTTTTTTGTTGGGAGGCTTTTTATTACATTTTGTATTTCATTGGCTGTTATTGGGCTATTCAGAGTTGCTATGTGTTCTTGACTGAGTTTTGGTAATTTGTACCTTTCTAGGAATCAGTCCATCTGATCTGTGTCTTCTCTTTTGTGAGAGTATAGGTTCTCAAAGTGCTATTGACAATCTTCTGAATTTCTACTGGGTCTGTGGTGCTTACACCCTTTTCTTTCCTTATTGCTTGTATTTGAATTTTGTTTTCCTCTTTTGTATGAGGTTAGCTAGAGTCTTATCAATTTTATTTAATCTTTAAAAGAGCCAGCCTGTTGATTCATTAATTCTTTGAACTGTTTTCTTCATCTCAATTGAATTAATTTCTTCTCTAATCTTTATGATTTCTTCCTATCATATGAGCTCTGGGTTTGGTTTGCTCTTCCTTTTCTAGATGTTGGAGGTGCAACATTAGGGTGTTTATTTGTTCCCATTCTGTTTTCTGATTTACTAATATGTGAGTTCACAGCTATAAATTTCCCCCTGAGAACTGCTTTCATTGCATCCCATAAGTTCCAATAAGTGGTGCTTGATTTTCATTGAATTGTAGTTATTGTTCAATTTCTTGTATAATTTCTTCTGTGACCCATTGGTTTTCTAATAGGGTATTTCATAATTTCCTTGTACTTAATGGTTTTTTTCTGTTTATTTCCAGTTTATTTCCAGTTTCCTTACACTGTGGTCAAATAACATGGATGGGATAATTTTTGTTTTCTTGCATATACTTAAACATGACCTATGGCTAGTATGTGGTCTATTTTAGAAAATGACCCATGTGCAGCTGAAAAAAAATGTATATTCAGCTGTAATTCGGTGGAACACTCTGTATATGTCCACTAAGTCCATTTGTTCCAAGCTCTGGTTCAGTTCTGCTACTTCTTTGCTAATTTTTGATCTTCTTGACCTAGTTTTTGGAGGATAAGGATGTTCAAGGTTTTCTCTTAAGATTGTGATCTTGGATATTAGACTTTTCATGTCCATTAAGATTTGTCTTATGTAGCTCGTTGCTCGCATGTTTGGTGCATACACATTTATGAGGTCACATTTTCCTCTTGAATTTTTCCTTTAACCAGTATATACCGGCCTTCTTAATATCATTTGATCATTCTTGGTTTGAATTTGAGACTGTCTGAGAGCCGGATTGCTACTCCTGCTTTTTTCTGAGGTGCTGGGGTGTGTAGTATTGTTTTCCATTCTTTGACTTTTAGACTATGAATATCTTTATGAGTCAAGTGTGTTTCTTATATACTGCATATTGTTGGATTGTGTTTCCTAATCCACTGCACCAGTCTATTTCTTTTAATTGGTGTATTGAGTCTGTTTACATTGATGGTTATAACTGAGATATATTTAATTTATGCTTGACATGTCATTTACCTCCTGTTGCTTACTCCTTTTTCTCCTGTGCCTAATTGTTTACCCTCTTTAGTGGCTTCCTTCTGTTCTCATTCGTGGAGTTCTGATCATTTTGGTCCCTCTCTAGAACATCTTTTAGTAATCTGTGTAGGTATGGACTTGTCATCATGAAATTCTCTAGTTGTTGTTTGCCATGGAGATATTTCACTTCTCCATCAAACGTGAAAGATAGTTTTTCAGGGTATAGTAGTCTCAGTGGAATTTGTTTTCGTAGAGGAAGGGAAGTACTCTGCTCCATGCCCTTCTTGCTTTTGTGGTTTGTGAAGTGAAGTCTGCCATAATTCTGATGGTTTTTCTTTTAAATGTGATCTGATTCTTTTCTCTAGTGGCTTTCAAGATATTATTCTTGTGCTGGATTTCTGGGATTTTGACTATTATATGTCTTGATGTGTTTTTAGTAGCTTTGAAGTTATTTGGCATTCTGTATACTTCGGTTATCTGAATGTTAGATTGTTTCCTCATATTTGGGAAGTTTTTTGCTATTACTTCTGCCCATATTCTTTTTGTATCATTTGTGTTGACTCCTTCTTTCTCATTAATATCTATTCATCTTACATTTTCCATCTTTGCATCATCTTGCAGGTGATGAATAACTTGTTCCTGCATCCTAGTTGTTTTTTATACATGCTACTTTGTTTTATTTTATTTTATTGAGAGACAAACATCAATGAGATAGTTTCAAAGCTGATTAATAGGACAGTTTCAATAATTAATACATTTTGCATTGTTATCTTCCTAGTGGTCCTCTAAAATACAAGAAGCAGACAGGATATCCTGTCAAAACACTATTACTACCAATCCTTCTTCTCATAGAATTGAGTAAAAGTAGCTGCATGTCTATCATATGTATTCTGTATATACAAATACAAAATGGTCTTTCCTTTGTATCCTCTTCTTTGTTTAGTCCTGTCAGAGATGAGTATTCTATTGGCATTTAAATATTATAGATGCTTAAATTCAGCAAAACACTCCATCACAGTCCAGCACTTGCTTTATCTTGGTCTTAACCATCCAGCAGAAAAGTATAAAAATGAAGCATCCTGGTTGTTTTTAAGAGATCCTTTCTTACCTTTTCACTGTGATGGCATCTTCACGACCTGAAACTGCATCTTCACTTTCACTCAAATGGTTTTGCAAGCTTGTGATTGAGATTTTAAGTTCTTCTATATGTCTTTGACTGTGCTTCATGCAATCCATTTATTTCCTGTATTGCTCATTCAAGGAATCTGTCAATTTTCTAATCTCTTCTATTTTTTACATCAATGTCTTCTTTAGAAGCAGTTATTAATTCTTTTACTATAGAGATTTTTTTAGATAGGGATTCCTCCATATGTTTCTGTGTTTGATTCTTCAGATGCTATGATTTCAAAGATTTCTTTGTTTCATAAATTAATTAATCTGAGTTCCTTTATATCTTTCTGCTATTGTTTATTTCAGATGCCATTAATTCTTACATTTCAGCTGAGCTAGTGTCCTCTGCACTTGTTGTGGTTGGGCTCAGGCCTGAGATTTCATTTTGCTCCTTCTGTTTGACACTTTGTATAGCACTGACCTCTGACCTTTGGATGCAGAGCTCTGGTGCAGTTATAAAATATTAGCATTTACTGAAATTCTTATGCTAATCTATTAAGTTTGAATTTAGCCAGTTGTGCCTGGCTTGGGACTAACTGTTGTTCTCAGCTTCTTCCTGTTGCAGCCCTTGGCAATGAATATATCATGCCCCTTTGGTGGGCTTGATAGATGGGCTTTAGAAGGGCAGATCGGTCTCCAGGGTGCTGCAGAGGATCTCACTCATACAGCATGCCTGGGTTTTGGTCTGAAGAGTTCCCGTGGGTGAGTGCACCGGAAGCTCTCACATACCAGGTGGTCTTTTATATTTATCAAATTATTCCATATGTAGTGATGTTAGTATATAGAATGCAGATGAATGTTAAAAGTAAAACATTGTGCTAAAGGAGGAAAAAAGGGTAAGAGGCAAAAGAAAGTTGAGCTAAGGTCATAAAAATATCTACAAAGAAGATAAACCACAAATTTGTTTTACTACTTCAAAAGAGCAAGTAAGAGAAGCGATTGGTTGTAAAAATGTATTGCAGAAGATGAAAAAGCCAAATACTCTCTTAAAGCATTGCTCTTCTTAGTTCTGTGGCTGGAGACAAATTTGAGCCAAGAGTCCTTGCCAAAGATGATATTGTAACCTCCCATCACAATTTCCTGCGTCCAGTCTTGGTAAGAATTTCCTCTTCTTTGAAATTAAAACAATCTTCCCAACCATCCTCCATGCTATCCAGACACTTCCACCCCTCCTGATCCAGCCCAGGCCCATCATGTGAGTGAGATTTTTCACCTCACTTTCTAGACTTCTCCACTCATCCATACCCAGGCCAAGCCCAGGCCCTGCAAGTGTGTGAGAGAGCTTCCCTGTTCACCTGCAACTGCTTGTCCCCTCCAGACCCAGCCCAAGCCTGGCATACAGGCCTGAGGCAAAACTCTGAAGCTCAAGTCTCTGCTGAGAGATTAGAGGCCAGAATCACCCAGCTAATTTATGAACAGAACATCTTGCCAGAGGGGAACAACAAGTTCACACCCAAGGGCTACAGCAGGAAGGAGCTAAGCACAATAGCCAGACCCAAGCTAGGCACAACTGGATGAATTCACACTTCATAGATCTACACCCAAATATCAGTAGGAGCTAAGGTTATAACTGCACTAAGGCACTACAACAAAGGTCAGATGACAGTGCTATACAAAATGACAAAGAGGAGAAAAAGCAATCTGAGACCCCAAGCCCACCCAGAACAGAGGACACTATCACAGAAGGAATTGGGAATCTCACAGCTGAAATGCCTGAATTAATAATGTCTGAAATAAAGAAACAACAGCAGAAAGGTATAGAGGAACTCAGATCAGAAATAACCTTTGAAATAAAAAAAAAAATCTCTGAATTAATAGCATCTGAAGTAAAGAATCAAATTCAAAAACATATGGAGGAAATCAGACCAGAAATAATCTCTGTAGAAAAGAATTAACAACTGCTTCTAAAGAACACACTGATAAAGCATAATAGAGGAGATTTAAAAAATGACAGATTCTTTGAAATAGTGATACAGGAAAGAAATATATGGCATGAAAAAGAATCAAAGGGATACAGAGGAACTTAAAATCTCAATTGCAAGCTTGAAAAACCGTTTGAGTGAAAGTGAGGACAGAGTTTCATATCTTGGGGGTGCCATCGCAGGTAGTGAAAAAGCTAGAAAAGGTCTCTTAGAAACAATTAAGATGCAAGAAAAAGTAATTCATTACCTGTAACGCAATGCAAAGATGAGCAATGTGAGACTAATAGGCATTAGTAAGAAAAAAGGAGTCAATACAAATGTTATAAAAAGAATATGTGCAGAAGTAGTAGCAGAAAACTTCCCAAATATGAGAAAACAATCTGACACTCAGGGAACTGAAGCATAAGAAAACTCCAAATAACTTCAACCCAATTAAAAACACACCAAGACATATACTAATCAAGATCCCAGAAATCCAGCACAAGAATGACATACAGAAAGATGCTAGGGAAAAGAAAGAGATCACATTTAAAAGAAAACCAAATGGAATTATGACAGACTTTACTTCACAAACTATGATGGCAAGAAGGGCATGGAGCAGAGTATTTCCCTTCCTCTACGAATACAAATTCCAGCCCAGACTACTATACCCTAAAAAACTCTCTTTCAAGTTTGATGGATAAGTGAAATATCTCCATAGCAAACAACAACTAGAGAATTTCATGATGACAAAGCTAACACTACACAGATTACTAAAAGATGTTCTAGAAAGGGACCGTAATGATCAAAACTCCATGAAAGAGAACAGAAAGAAGCCACTAAATAGGGCAAACAATTAGGCACAGGAGAAACAGGAGTAAATAACAGCACATAAATAAAAATAACATGTCAATTGTAAGCCAATACATCTCAATTATAACCATCAATGTAAACGGCCTCAACTCACCAATTAAAAGAAATAGACTGGCACAGTGGATTAGAAAACACAATCCAATAATATGTAATAAACAAGAAATACAATTCATAAAGAAATTCATAGTTTAAAAGTCAAAGAATGGAAAACAATACTATACATCCCAGCACCTCAGAAAAAAACAGGAGTAGCAATCCTGTTCTCAGACAGTCACAACTTCACACCAAGAATGATCAAATGAAATAAAGGCCAGTATAATGGTTATGGGAAAATTCAAGAGGAAGAGGTAACAGTCATAAAAATGTAAGCATCAAACATGGGAGTACCAAACTATGTAAGACAAATTTTAATGGACATGAAAAATCTAACACCACAGTCATAACAGAAGACCTTAACACACCCTTATCCCAAAAAGATAGGTCAAGCAGACAAAAAAATAGCAAAGAAGGAGCAGAACTGAACCAGAGCTTGGAGCAAAAGGACCTAGTGGACATATACAGAGTGTTCCCTGCAAGCACACCTGAATATGCATATTTTCAGCTGCATGTGTGCATTTTCTAAAATAAACCACATACTAGTCCATAGAACATGCTTAAGTATGTGCAAGAAAACAGAAATTATCCCATGCATATTATCTGAACACAGTGCAATGAAACTGGAAATAAGCAAGACAATAAAACAGAAAAAACTCATAAACACATGGAAATTGAAAAACACCCTGGTAAGCAACAAATGGGTCACAGAAGAAATTGTACAATGTCTACAATTCAATGAAAAGTCAAGCACAACTTATTGCCATTAAGGGATGTGAAGAAAGCAGTTGTCTAAGGAAAATTTATATCTGTTAACTCACACATAAGGAAAACAGAATGGAAACAAACAAACACCCTAATGATGCACCTCCAACATCTAGAAAAGGAAGTGCAAATGAAACCCAAAGCCCAAAGACAGGAAGAATTCGTAAAGATTAGAACAGACATTAATACAAAGAAAACAGTTCAAACAATTAATGAATCAAAAAGCTGGTTCTTTGAAAGAGAAAAGGGAAAATTCACATAGAAGCAATAAGGAATGAAAAGAATGTACTTACCACAGACCAGTGGAAATTCAGAAGATTATCAATGGGTATTTTGAGAATCTTTACTCTTACAGAATGGAAAACACAGAAGAAATGGACAGATTCCTAGAAAGGTACAAGTTACCAAAACTGAATCAAGAAGATATAACAACTCTCAATAACCCAATAACAGCCAATGAAATACAACATTCAACAATAACAACAACAACAGGAAAAAAAACTACCGACGAAGAAACGTCCAGGTTTTGATGGATTCACAGCTGAATTCTACAAGAAATTTACAGAAGATATAATCCCTATACACCTCAAACTTGTCAACGAAATTGAAGAGATAGAAGCCCTCCCAAAATCATTCCTATAGGCAAGTATTATACTGATACAAAACCCAGGGGAAGATGAAATTAAAAAGAGAACTACAGGCCAATCTTCCTCAAGAACATTGATGCAAAAATCCTCAATAAAATCCCAGCCAAAAGAATACAACAAATCATCAAGAAGATCATTCACCATGACCAGGTAGGATTCATCTCAGGGATACAAGAATGTTTCAATATACATAAATCTATAAATGTAATGCACTATATCAATAGAGCAAAAACTAAAAACTACATGATCATCTCCATTGATGCAGTAAAAGCTTTTGAAAATGTCCAATGCACATTCATGTTCCAAGTTCTACAGAAAACTGGAATAAATGGACTCTACTTCAATCTGATAATACCCATTCATGACAATGCAGTGGCTAACATAATTCTAAAAGAGGAAAAACTGAAATCTTTACTCTCAGATCTGGTACAAGACAAGTATGTACTCTATCTCCCCTCCTATTCAATATAGTTTTGGAATCAATAGCTACAGCCATTAGATAAGAGGTAGAAATAAAAAGAAAAATAATAGGTAAAGATGAAGTTACATTTTCACTTTTTGTAGATGACATGATACTTTAATTGGAAGACCCAAAAAACTCCACCAAGAAGGTACTAAAATTGATACACAAATTCAGTAGCACAGCAAGATACATTCCTCTACACAGATAACAAACATCCTGAAAGAGAAATTAGAAATACAATACCTTTGACAATAGCACCACAGAAAATGAAGTACCTTGTAATTAATGTAACTAAAGAAGTCAAAGATCATTTCAAGGAAATTTACAGTACTCTGAAAAAAGAAATTGTAGAGGATTTCAGAAAATGGAAAGACATTCCTTGCTCCTGGATAGGAAGAACCAACATTGTGAAGATAGCCATACTCCCAAAGTTCTGTATGGATTTAATGAAATCCCTATCAAACTACCACCAACATACCTCACAGACCAAAAGAAATCATTCCTAAAATTTATTTGAAACCAGAAAAGAGTAGAATAGAAAAGGCAATCCTGGGCAACAAAGACAAGGCAGGAGCCGTTACAGTTCCTGACTTGAAATTATACTACAGAGCTACTGTGATAAAATAAGCCTAGTATTGGCAACAAAATAGACCTGAAGATCAATGGAATAGATTAGAAAATGCAGAGGCCTCTATGAACAGTCAGTGACCTTATATTTGACAAAGGGGCCAAACATGCTCACTGGATGAAAGATATCCTCTTCATCACCCAGTGATGAAATAACTGGCTCTTGACATGCCAAAGACTAAAACTTGACCCAGGTCTATCACCATGCACTAAGATAAAGTCAAAATGGATTAAAGATCTAAACATTAAAACAGAAGCACTAAATCTCCTGTAAGAGAATGTAGTAGGAACTCTTAAAGACATAGGGTCAGGCAAAGAGTTCATGAACAAAAATCAAATTGCACGGGTAATACTTGATAGAAATAACTACTGGGATCTCCTCTTATTGAGAAGCTTTTGCACATCAAAAAAAATTACCAACAAATTGAAGACAGGCCACAAATTAGGAGAAAATCTTGACAAATAAGCACTCAGATAAGTGTCTGCTCTCTAGAATTTATAAAAAACTACAAAACATTAGGGCCCCAAAATTTAAAGACCCAATCCAAAAGTGGACATCCAAGATGAACACACACTTTTTAGAGGATCAAATTAAAGAAGTGAATATATGAAAACAGGCTCTTCATCATTAGCCATCCATGAAATGAAAATCCAAACAACAATGAGATACTATCTCACCCCACAAAGAATGGCTATCATAAACAAATCAATCAACAGCAAATGTTGGAGAGACTGTGAGGGAAAAGGAACCCTTCTGAAGTGCTGGTGGGAATGTAGACCCTGTGGAAATCAGTGTGGACACTCCTTATAAAGCTAGGACTGGAATTCCCATTCCAGACAGCTACCCCCCTACTGGGAATTTCCTGGAGGAAATGAAAACGTCATATCACAGTAAAATATGTGTACTTATGTTCATAGAAGCACAACTTGTGATAGCCACATCTTGGAAATGATCGATATGCCTGTCACCTGAGACATGGATGAAAAGAAAAAGATGTGATATTTTTATACAATGGAGTATTACTCAGCTATAAAGAATGATAAACTCACATCTTTTGAATTTAAGTGAATGCCATTTGAAGATATACTCATAAGTGAAATAAACCACACCCACATAAATGTATATATAGAGATTGTATATTATATAATCTCTCTAGTGTAAGATCTCAAAAGAAGAAATAAAAATAGAAAGATTTAACACAAATAAAAGGAAAGTGTGAAGTATATATGCTAATACCTGTGAACTAAGCAATTGCACTGAAGATACCAAAGTGTAATAATAAGGTGCTTAGAACACCTGTCATTCTGGTCTTCTAAATACATACTGCTTGTCATAACTTAAAAGTTACTCCCATACTGTCTCTCAAGTAAATGCTTGTTTAAAAAAGGGGGGTAATAAATGAAAAGAACAAGCAAGAAAAAAAATGTCACAGGACTGTCCTGCCACAATGCTGAATATGGTTAGATTTTAAATATCTGTTTAAAAATATAATTGTTTTTTCCTATTTTTAAAATAATTTTTTATTTTTTAAATATTTTTTTTCATATTCTGTAGGAACTTACAGGTAATCCTATCAATACTTGATGAAATATGCCTGTTCCATGTTATGCCTAAGATTTTTGATATTCAGACAGATAGTGAGGTTAAGCTCAACTGCCTATCTTATAGGGTAATAACCCTCTTCTGGAGGGTTAAAAACCTAAGATGGCAGACAAAAATTAAAGAAAAATAAGGGCTGCAAGGACAGCCAACATTTTTGCCCTAGTCTTTCAAGGTCAGTGATGACTCAGGACACAGGAAAACCTGTAATATAACATTATTATCCCAAATTTTCTGATACAGGAGATCATGGGGCCACAGAGGAGAGTGACTGATGATGTAGAGTGTATCTAAGGAGAGTCACATGGAGAGAAAGCATTTTCTCAACCTTTCACAAGGAGCAAATTGGACAAGCAATGCCCGTGATTCATCCACTTGTATGACACTGTCGAAGGATCTATAAACCGCAATACAGGATTTCAGCATAAATCCTGAGGCATTTTGACTGACCTTTTCAGATACGAAAGTTACATTTCTTGTTATAGAGGTCTTGCTTTATCTTGGTCTTAACCATCCAGCAGAAAAGTATTAAAATGAAGTATAAAAAGTAAAGCCATATTAATACGCTGAGCTGTAAAAGGTTCAAGTCAACAACTTCTGATATTACCATTCTTATGGAAAACCCACTACTATTATGGACTACTGGACTATATCAAAATATTTTTCTGAAGTCACATACCTATAATATTTAAATAACAATGGAATACCCCTCTCTGACGAAACTAAGCAAAAAAGGGATACAAATGAATAACGATTTTGTATCCTTATATTCAAATAGTTAGAATATATTTACAGCTATATCTCTTAATTCAATGAATAGAAAGTTTTTGTGGACAGGACATCACGTCTCCATATTGTATAATGAATAACTACTAAGAAAAATTATGCAATATATTAATTATTGAAACTGACATAGTAATTGGTTTTGAAACTATCTCACTGCTGTTTGTTTCTCAATAAAATAATTTTTAAAAAATCTTCCCAATGAACAGAATTTATTTTGTCAATCTTAACTTAATATCTGTAGATATATCTTTTGTTCCCTGAAAAGCATTGTTTCTTTGTATCTTGTACTAGTAAATGTTTAACCATCAGTTCTCAGAAAGAGGCAGGACTTTGCTTTGAATCACTTACCATTTGCTGTGGTGTAAATACTGCTGTTTTAGCCAATTTCAAGCTGCCAGAGTGATGTCAAGGAAAGTAGACTGGGAAGAAATTCCATTACAGATGCAATTAACATAAGTAAACCTAACAGTGTAAATAATAGTGAAATTTGGTAAAGGAGAAGTGATAGGTTTGGGGTATTACTTTTCAAAAAACTTGTTGAGTCATAAGTCTATGTAGTTTACTTCTTAACAACAAGTGTATTGAGTAACAGCTTGCAAAATTCAATACTATTTTCCAGTTCTCACAGGCCCAGGACAAGTGAGCTCTACACACACAGCTTCTGAGACACCACAAGCCCTCTCCCCAGGTGTCACGTTCAGGTTCAGCTCTCAGCACTAGCTCTCCTTCCTCTTCCTCCAGGCATTCTGATGCATTCCAAATTATCCCAACTTGCTCATAGGATTGTGTACAGTATAGCTTTGACTGAAAGATAATTTACACATTTTTCTCTCTGAGAAGCCCTGGCTGGTCTTACAAACTGCTGTGGGTGTTGTACAGCAAAGAATTAACCTCTCAGAACCTGGTGTTTATTGTTGGCTCCCAGAGATGATCACTAAGCCTTACAAAGTTCTTCCTTCTGAGAGTGTTTTTTGTTGCCTTGACCAGTACTCAATGGTATCAAATCAACAATGTGGTTTAGGATGTGGAGTTCTACACTTTGCAGCCTGGCCTGCAAAGTTGGTGAAATTGAACATCAGACATGTATGTGGTCAAACATATGTAACTGAGCCCTGTCACACACTCTGGACATCAAGGTTCATGTGGACTGTTCTCAGGACATGCATACAGCATACAGGAGGTGTGCATACTGTCCTTGATTCCACTGGGAAAGGACAACAAGCAGCTTAGCGTATGTAGTCTTTCATCTCTGCTTCACATACCACTTCCCTGGATGTTTGCATCTGTATTATTTTGCTGTCATATGCCACACTTATAAGCATACACTTTGCAGTGAGTTTTGTCAGCTCTTCAAGTAAAGATTGAAAATGGCATAGTCTTGGAAATCTCCAAACCTGCAATTAGCATCAGAAGGGTGGGGACTCCTTCACTTTGCAGAAGTCTTTATCTGTTTTCACTTACTTTTAATATATACTGTCCTCTGGAGAGCTTGCCTGCCTACTTGCTAGAGAACGGAGACTATGCCCCCCTGAGTCCTACATCTGTAGGACCTAGCCACTGGCAAAATGAAGCTGCTCAAACAGTGGCAGAATGACAACAGATGGCATCCTCATATTGGTACAATAGGTGTATACTTGCTCCCTAGGGTTGCTTTTATTAACACAAGTCAGTTAAATAAAATAATCAGGCCTGGTGGTCATGCATTAATGCCAATTCCACAAGGAGCATAGAAGTACATCCTGATGACTCTTTTTGTTCATTTGTTTTTGTTTTATTCATTTTAATGAGAAAAAAATAAAATAGCAATGAAAATTTCAAAACAGGTTAGTAGGAAAGCTACAATAACTAATATATTGCATATTGTTGTCTTTAGAGTAGTTATTCAGAGGACAAGATGTAGACATGAAATCTTGTCTAAGCACCATTATTACAAACCTTTCTTCTCATTGAACTAAGAGAAAGTAGCGGTATATCTATTCTAACATATATATATATATTTGTTTTTTTCCCCTACAAAATGGTCCTTTATTTATATCCACCTTTTTTGTTTTGTCAGAGATGTGTGTTCCATTGCTGTTAGAAAACCTGTATTTAGAGAAGTCTTTAAAGGATCCTCTCATACTTGATTCCAGTCCAAATATTGTAGGTACTTGAATTCAGCAAAATAGCCCAAGATAGTCCAATAGTCCATAATAGTATTGCATTGCCAACACTACTGGAAATTGTCCAAAGTTATTCACTTGAGCCTTTTACAGCTCAGCATATAAATATAGCTTTATTTTTCTGCCTTGTGGTTACACTTTTCTGCTGGATGGTTAAAACCAAGTTAAAGCAAGGCCTACATAACTAAAAATGTAACTTTTGTTATATGACAAGGTCAGTCAAATTCCCCCAGGATTTACCCTGGAACCATTTGCAGCACCTTGTGGATCATTTGTCACTGTCAGCCATCTGGATGAGTCATGGCTATTGCTTGACCAATTTGCTCTCTGTGAAAGCCTGAGAGAATTCTTTCTCTCTAGGTGACTCTCCTTAGGCACACTTTGCATTGTCAGTCCTTTTCTCTGTAGTCCATAATCTCCTTGATCAGAAAATTTGGGACACCACATAGTTACCGGGTGACACATCAGAGGTTTTCTTATGTCTTGAGTCCTCACTGACCTTGAAGGGCCAGAGCCAACATATTGGTTATATCTTTAGCCCATCTATCTGTCTAATTTTTGGTCTGCAAACTAGTTGTTAAACATCCAGGAGAGGAGCTTACTGATATTATTATCCTGTAACAGAGGCAGTTAAGCTTAACATCACTATCCACATACCTTAGACATAAAATGAAATTGCTACTTTCCAACAACCATGGATGTTCTAAAATTTAAATTACTACAGAATGTTAAAAAAAATTATGCATTTTAACACAAATATTTAGAAATCAATCCATGTTCAACATTGTAGCAATACAATTCTGCTACATTTTGTTTTTATTGTCCCTCATTTACTTTTAATACCTTTTTTTTACATACTTTTACTTTAAAGAGAGTATAGCAATAATCATTATGACCTTAGAAGCAGTTGAAATTTAGAAGACCGAAATGATAGGTATTTTAAGTGTGGTCTTAGTATTACATATTGCTGTCTGTGATGTAGTTGCTTAGTGCAGAGATATGAGCATATAGAGTTAGGGTGAGAATTATAACTATTAACTGCTATTTTCAAAACACTCATGAAAATTGTTAAGACCATTGCCTTAACCATCTTGTTTATATAAATGTATGATTTTGTCCCTACCGTCTTTCCTAACTTCTTTCCTTTCTTTCTCTATGTTGTTTAATCCTTAAGTTCTCTCTTTCCATTTAACTGTGTTATACCTTTCAATTTTATGTCTTCTTTTGAGTTTTTACACTAGGGAGATAATATGACATTTATATGTGTGGGTCTGACTTAGTTCACTTATGAATATAGCTTAAAGTTGCATCCACTTTCCTACAAAGGGTTCGAGATTAGTTTTCTTTATAGCTGAGTAATATTCCATTGTTTAAAAATTCCACATCCTTTTCATCCATTTCTCAGGTGATTGACATTTTGATTGTTTTCAAGATCTGGTTATTAAACTTCATGACTATTTGATGATTTCATTCAATCTAACAATATTTATCCCTCAGGGAAATGAAAACCTATCCTCAGATAAACTTCTGACAGTGTTGCTTCTCTCAACTGGCCTGATGAAAAATATGAAGGCTGGTGTGCTGGGATATACCTGGATGACAAAGAAGGTGGCTGATCAGATGTATCAGAAGCCAGTCAAGGTGAGAATATTCATGACACAGAGAAAAATACCAGCACCAGCTTAGCAGAAAACTATCACGAAGATGGATAGATAATCAAATCTCTTTCATTTGCTCTTCATAGGAGTAAAATGAAAGAGAATATACCTTGAATCTACCAAAGAACATGACAGGCTCTCTGTCTCTTTTCCCAGCCTGAAATAAACTCCACTCACTTAAAGAGTGAGCATGAGAATGCCCACCTTGACTCACAAAGATGTTACAGGGATTGAGAAAGGTGTTGTAGCATGCTTAAGAGCTTTAGAAATATCAAAGCATTTTGGGTAATAATCATCCTCTCTAGTATGCTAGGTATATAGCCTATGCTTGCTTAAGATATTTGACACTGGTGATTAAATAAGGCATATATGCAATAACTCACCAAGGTCCACCACATAGCAAGTGAAGACTGTGGCATAATGATATCAGATGATTTCCACAGAGTGGCTACAGTGAGCCAGAGCCTGGGAAAATCCCTTTATATTGTATCATTTTATCCTCACAACTGTGCAAATATTCCAATTTAATAGATGAAGAAACTGAGATTCAAGGGTGGTAACTTGCTCAGGTTCTCAGGGTTATTAAGTAGAAGAGCTGAGTTTCCAGGTTTTTCTCTATAAAAGTCAAATTCAACAGTATTCAAGACTGTCTCTGTGGGAGGGGAAAGAACCAGAATATGGGACATAGTTTGTTTATAGTGAAGCTCTAGTTAGGAATTTAGTCATGGTCCTCATCAGTATTTACACAGACCTAAGGAAGGCTGAGGAGGACTAGAACTTATAATGTAGTCTGTAACACATGCCACTAACTAGGAAATACTGCCACCCTCATTTCTTACTGGACCCTGAATTTGAGATCAGATTGCTTAAGGGGATCTTGAAATTTGAGCCTATTATACAATCTGTTTGAACATGGTGCTTAGTCAAAATTAATTCATGACAACTTGTTCTCAAGCTGTGAATTTTTGGGAACATTTCCAGTATTCATTAGCTCGTGGATTCACACTTCCACCTGTGTGTTGAAGAGCTGTTTTATCAGTTCCTAGAGCGAGAACATAAAATATATGAAGGGACTGATTTTGTGTCTTTCTCTCCTTAATTTACAATTCTTAAATGTCATTAAAATAAGAACAGTGACCAGAAATCCAACTCCCAACCTCCTCCCCATTTAAATCCTTAGTCTCCTCTATAGCCATTAATTCTTTACATTTAGAATTTCTGTCATGAGAATTCTACTTTATATCAGTTCTGTATAGAGATTAGGCATTGTAACTAATTATTATCCCTCCTTATAATCTATAATAGCTTTATTTGACCAACAAATACTATTCCTGTTCTTACTTTAAGGCCACTATAACCAGAATGACCATGAGTTTAATAATGCCAATTCAGGCCTCTAAGTGTTTTTCTGATGTTTAGCAGAAAAAGACTGGTCAATACATGAACAAGGGTTCTCAGTGAGCAAAGGTCAGCAGGATTCTAGAGCACCTGGGTGCTTATGCCTCAGTTAAAACCAATCTGATTCTTTCATTTGACTGTACCTGTCTCCTCATGTGCAGCATCTCTTTCTCCCCTCTGACCTATGGCAGGCCAGCCTACTCTACCAAGGGGCTAGCAAAACAACCCACAACACCAGCCTCCTTCTTACACCTCTTCCGATCATAGATTCTAACTACTATGTTTAAACTTCACAGCCTTGTTCACTTAAATGTATCTTCTTAATTGCCTCTTCTGCTAATCCACTCTCGGAGGGGGAAAAAATCAGAACAGATGTTCTCCTTAGTTTTCTTCTCTACTTGACAGAAGAGATTTTTGGCAACAATGACATCAAAAAGAAATAGGAAAGAAACTGCTGGGAAGAGAAGGACTGGAGCAAACTTTGTGGTGAAATCTCAACTTTTCACATGAATCAGACTCAGTGAGGAGAGAGAAGGGGATTACAGGGAAGGACACTGCTCCTGTGCAGGGGCAGCCACACCCTCAAGCTGTCCCTGCTCTCCTTATTTCTCTTTACTTCCTTGCTTCCCTTTTCCATTATGAGCCACTACCATACTCATAATGCTCTTTGAAGTTGCTTATAGCTTTTATCAAAATACTCTTACCTTTTGCTAAACACTTTGTAGTAAAGAGAAAAGAATCAAATGTGTTTCTGCGGCTTGAGTATGTCCAGCAGATTTCATGGTGGGAGACCCAAAATTCATATTTGGAGGTAGAGCTTCTGGGGGTTATTAAAGTCACTTGCAAGGGGCACCATGATGGCCCTTGAGGCTTTAAAAAGAAAGACCTGACTCAGTGCACACTTGCGCTATCTCCCAGGTAATGCCCTCTGCCCTGTTTAACACCACAAGAAGGCCCCCTTTGGATAATGACCCTATGTCCTTAGACTTCCCAGCTTCCCAAATGGTAAGAAATAATTCATTTTCTTTACAAATTATTCAGGCTGGGATATTCAGCTATAGCAACAGGAAATGAACTAAGACAGGTGTGAATTATCCAGATGATTTTGTCAATTATCTATTTTGTATGCTCAGTGGGTTCCCATTAACGTACAGCCATATCAGTGTAAACAGACATACAAACTTCCGAAGATGTTTCTGAGGCAGGAATTACTTTACTAGATCAACTAGCTGTTGTAGCCATTAAATTTTAAAAGACTGTCATCTATGGATTTTTTTTTAAACATTCTGATTTGTGGAGCAAAGGAAGAGTTTCAGAGTCATATTTATGCAATTGCAAATTTTCCAGGCAGCAAGGATCTGAAACATGCTTTTTTGAAATAGCCAGATAGAAAAATCTTGGTGTGAGCAATTTACACTTGAAGTGACTGCTCTGTCTTTAGAACACTGGGGAAAGTGAGGTGTTTAATGTATCTTCCAGACAATTACAAAACAGTCCTTGATCAAAACCCTCTGTGAGAAATATTGACAAGCCCGCTCAACTGCAAGAATCTCCTGTAGAGAAAATGATCTATGAGATTACCTGCTGGCGGGTTCATGGGTCAGATTGTCAATATCCAGAGAAGGATCACAGGAATAAACATTTAGTGTTTGCTGTTCTGACATCTTTATTTATAGTCCTGTTAAAGCAGTTGGTCAATCAAAAACTGTTAAAGCAATTGCGATTTTCCCCAGCTAAACACAAGCAAAAGAAACTGAACTCTTTGTGATGAGAAGTCAATACAGCAAGATAATCCAAAATCACTTTTTATTCATGTGGTGGGAATTTGGTACTATTATGGCTTATCACTTGTAATTGTCTGATTAAATGAATACGGTGAAGATACATTAATGTAATAAAGTCAAATACTCAATTATATTTTATTTTTTCTTCCCTTCTGACATTGTTAGACATCTCCCACAGAATATGGAATGAAACAGACCTTCCCATATTGAATGTGGCTCCTGCATATTTGGCAAATATTTATTCTTTTATCTAGGTTTCACGTGGAGCTCCAGTGAATGGTTACCTTTTTCTTACAGGTTGACTCCTGCTGTCTCACAATACAGATGGTGTTGTTAGGCAAAAAGTATTTTTGAGATGTCGTAAATCACTAATGCAAGGCAGATTGTGTTGAATTCTAAGGACAAAATTCTTTGAAGGGATAAGAGACAGTATAAATGGCAGTGTCTGAAGGAGGCTATAAATTCCAAATGTTGACTTCAGCTTAAATATGATCTGGAAAAAGATGCGTCAAATTGGATATCTTCTAAAGGTTTAAAAACAAAGACTCAACAAACCAGCATCTGTTCTGGTAAAATTGCTGTTCAAATGTTTGAATGGAAGTGATAATAGTTTCTAATTAAGAGTTCAGTTTCTAGATTTAGCAGAACTGTCTGTACCCATCTAATTGATTTCATGTCATCATGCAATATTTTTCTTTCCTAACCTGGTATTCTTTCTCCTGTAAAATAAAAACAATTATCCAACCTGTCTCATAGAATATGAGTTTTAAATTATGTAATTCATTGAAAGCTCCAGGGATAGAGTCTGAGCCAAGAAAATGCTTAGTACACATTGGTTGCTTTTATTAGAGTGCTGATTAGCATTCAGTTCAATGAACAATTACTTGTTCCTTCTCTGTATGCAAGAAACTAGGTGGTCTCAGACATAAGCATGTGCCTTAGAGCCACAGTTTAGGGCAGTAGGATGAACCTTCTAGACAGCCCTCTGGGACAGGTCTGCCATCATTAATGTAGGGCCCCAGCCCTAATATTTACCTTCAGCTTAGCAGGTAGATCTAGATGAATGTTTAAAATAAATATGTACTGTAAGAAAATAATGTCTTCTTAATACATGCTACTTCCATTCTGACATTACTATAAGCCATACTATAATCTATTACTATGTAGAGTGTGAAGAATCTTTGTAAGACTTTCTAATGTCCTCTGTTGAATTTTTAAACCAAACTTCTTAATCTGGGCTACTTGGTCTGCCTAACCAAGTATCTCCAGATTTCATTTGCTGTCACTCGGTCCCTCCAACCCTGCTTCAGAGACTTAGCCTCCATATCTTCCCTCAGTGTCACCTCCTTTCCTCCATCTTTTTGCTTAGTTGGTTCCTACCAATGTGTTGGGTCTCCACTCTGGTGACCCCTTTGGAGAGGGATCCCATAACGTCCTCATTGCCCACTGGCACTCTAAACCAATTTATCTATGCTTTTTCTGCTAATATACCCTCCAACTTTTCCATTATAAACCTCATGAAATATTTATACCTGTGTGTTTAAAGGAACATCTGTATACTCTACCACACATAAATCCCTCCAGGCCTGGGGCTATGATGACTGCTTGATCATCTTTACCTACCCAGCTCCTTGCACTAAACTTGACACAATAAACACTAAAGAAATATATTATAGTGATTTTTAAAGGTCAGTGAATGAACCTCATGTATCTATAAAGTGAAAACATGGGAACGGTTTTATTTAAATCACTTCTAATGAAAGAACCAGGCAAATGTTAAATCAACTCAAAGCAGAAGAATAGACATACAGAATCCATTTGTAAATCCAGGGTATTGTAATGAATATGTACATGACACACAGTTGGCTTTCTCCCCCACAGTGGAGATGGAAATAAACTGAACCTTGAACTCATGTGACTTTTTATAGACAAGAATCATTTTTCATTATTCTCACTTTCTTTAATTTGCAGTTGTAATATAACTTCAAGGTAATGGAAGATGGCACACAGACAACTTGGAAGAGTGTGTTCTGAACAAATGCATGATTTTCTACTATAATGTACATTTCTCTCAACAGCAGATACATAATTGCTGTATGGGCACACAGGAAACTGCATTTCATTTGGCAAAGAGAATGAGAGGAGTCTTTATGGAAGGGGAGCGGGTGGCCTGTTGCTTGATTTATAGATAGAATTTCAACAATGATGATCAACTAGGTTCTGAGCAGAGATCCAGGGAAATTCTGTGGTAGGGATGATTTTTTTTTTCAGTAGTAGAGAATGAACATAGGGTCTTCATGCTAACCCTACTTTGAAAAAAATATTTTGAGACAGAATCTCACTAAATCCTCTAAGTTGTCCAGGGTAGGCTCTAGCTTGCAATCCTCCTGTTTCAGCTTCCCAAAGTGCTAGGACTACAGGGATGTGATGTCAGGACTGGTAGCAACAGGCTGTTACAGGGCATAGGATGATTTGTGAGACAAGAAGCTATTGCAAAAAACTGAGGGAATAAACTTCTAGAAAGAATCCCATAGGGGAAAGGAAAGGCCCTGAATTCCAGTTTTAATACCCATGTTCTTTTGTGACTCTGGGCCAGTTTATGGATATCTTGGATCTAATGTGCTTTATTTCCAGAGATAGCTACCTAAGTTATGGATATTCCTAACATCATGCTGAATTGGAAATACTTAGGAGGAGACTGTCAAATATATGCATGGTACAGAAAAAATAATTCCTACCACATGACTGATATTTATGATTGCCTTCTGGTAGAGAGGTCAGAAAACTTTATTTAAGGAAAACACACATTAAGTACTTCAGGTTGGTGAACTCTACCATCTTCATTCCAAATATTCAGGGGCTTTTTTGGTTTGATTTTATTTTTTCTGTATTTTAGGAAAGGGTATACAGGGCATTCAGGATCTTACTACTAGATCAGACTCCATTCACAGCCTCCCAAGAGCTGGGATTACAGGTGCACACCACCACGCCCAATCATAATTGTTATCTCAGTGACTTCTGGGGACAGGGCTGTCACAGCAGGCCCAGGTGTCAAACCCCTGGCCCTTGTGCCTGCTTGCAGGAATTTTAATCTACTGAGCTATTTGGTCGGCCCTTCAAATATTCGATTCTGCCACTGTAGCTTGAAAGTAGACATAGACAATACGTAAATGTGTGTGTGCTTGTGTTCCAGTACAACAATTCTTAAAAACAAGCAAGAAGTTTGATGTGCTCTACAAGCCATAGGATTTATCTTTTATAAATTTGATTGGCTAGGATCACTGGAGCTGTACATGATCATTAAATAGAATTGTTACTAAAAGGCAAAAATCACTTTATTTACCTTTATCCAAAATAGTGTCTTACATTTTCATTCTGGGAAAATATGTTGTAAAAGAAATAAGACTTAAAGGAGCTTCCTATAAGCATTCAAAGCAATTTGCCTCCAATTTGTCTTCTGTGCTTGTGTTAGAGTTAGCCATGCAACTATCCTAGCTCCTCTTTAAGGTCTAAACTACAGAGTAAATACCATAGTATTTCAATCTTTCTGTCTGTTGCTTGATCGAGACTAAAAATGTTTCCTGAAGAAGGAATGATTTCTTCTGCATTTTTTTCTAAATTTGAGCTCTGTTTCATGGTACCTGGAAAATGCCCAAGATTCCCATGGTCATGCTCAGCAGGAATTCCATTTTCTCCAGGAATGAGACACCTTGGAGCAGGAGACTGGGCCTTGGGCCCTTGTTACCTCTCTACTTCCTGAGCGTCTCCCTCTTTGTTTTGATTTTTTCCCCCTCTTTGTAGGGTTGCTCCTGTGCAAGTGATGATTTGCCTTCAGAGGAAGTGTCCTCTTCTGGCTGGCCATGAGCCATTGAACATAACTCAGTGAAGTGCTCTTGTACATCCCCATTGGTAGTCTTTGATGGGAGTGTCTCCAAGCTCTTGCACTGTGTCAGGAAGACACAAGACTTTGCTGCTGGTCACTTTATGTGTAATACAGACAGTAAATTGACAATTCAAAGAAATGTCAGCTGCATTCACATTTCTCACTTATTTTTCTAAAGTTTTCCTTAAGTGTTTTTTTTACTTTGTAAAAAATCCAAGCCCTCATTTTCCTGCCCTACTTTTTCATAAAGTAATTTTTTTCTTTCTTTCTTTTCTTTTTTTTTTAATTTGTTTTGTTTTGTTTTGTTTTGAAGCAGTACCAGATGTTGAAAGAAACTTCCTCTGATCGCTGTCCAGAGAAAACAAAAAGCATGTATCACTTCAAGCCTGACCTGCATAGGGGGAAATGGACCAAACAAAAGCTGCCAGAGTTAAATGCATTGCAGATGGCATAAAAGAATTCCAGAATCCTGTGCTTTTACTCCTGTTTTGATATTGCTCCTTTGATTAAAGCTTTATTTTTGGTTAAGAAGAGAAGATAAAATAGGAAATTAAAACATCCAAATGATTTTATTTTATGGTCATCTCTCAGTTTAGTAGTGGATTGGAGACCGCAGTTCACCAAAGAAGATTCCTCTTCATTCTATGGATGGCAAGGGAATGGGATCAGGAACTTTGTCACCAAGTGCTGAAGAGATTGTATTCTTTTTATAATCATTCAACTGGCCATTTTCAACTCTGTAATGCTGAAAAAATGATATAAAATTCAGTCAAAACCATCTTTCAAAGTTTAAATTTTGGTGTTTTATCAGATGACTAATATGGGTATGATGCTGTCTTGTGGTGCTCAATGATGTCAGCGGCCTTCAAGTCACTGCCAACCCTGACACAGGAGGGTGAATGGCATTACAGAGGGGAAGCAGTCAGGCTGCTAATCTCTGGCCTTTGGTATATTTTTTGCATATATATATTTCACCCTAAGTGCATTTCGACTGAGGATCTTTGGAAACGTACCTCGGCTTATCCAGCTGCGGTGCCACTGTTGTGAGCCACACAAGAGCTTTGACTAAATCCAGCAAAGGTGAAAGTTAAGCTCCAAGGTGGTGGCTGCAGAAGCTGAGCCCTGTACAAGGCGATTATGCAAGAGCTCCCCATCAGAGATGGGGTGCGTGTCTCTTATCCAGGGGAGCTGATGAGATTTTTACGGGGAACCAAAGTGGGAATGGGAAGGAGAAGCAAAAAGACCGAATTCAAGTGCATCTACATGTTCTGAACCACATAAAAGTGGGTTTATTACTAAAGGGAAAAACAGAAACATTCAGCAATAATAACCCCAGAGCTGGGCCTTCTCCCTCTGCACGCCGCTCCGTGAGGACACGGCATCCACCCTTCTGCCGCGTGAGCAGAAAGCAAGGCGGCACCATCACAGAGGCAGAGAGACGCTTGCTTGTGATGCCAAATCTGCTGACACCTCGGACTTCCTGGCCTCTACAACAGGAACAAGCTTCTTCTTTTTTGGGGGGGGGGATTTTGTATTATTTATTATTTTTATTTTTTATTGTAGGGAGGGGTCTACAGAGTGTTCAGGGACTCACTACCAGATCAGACTCGTTTTCAGCCTCCCAAGAGCTGGGATTACAGGCGTGTGCCACCATACCCAGTCTCAGTTGTGGCCTCAGCATGACCCTAGGACAGGGCTGGCACAGTAGGAGTAAGCTGCTGTTCTTTTCAATTACCCACTCTCAGGTATTTTATTATAGCAATGCTAGTAGACTGAGACACCATGTAAAGTTGATATATATTAGGTTAAACAAGTTAAGCCATAAATTAACAGCTATCATGAATCTTTAAGAGGTATATATAACTTTAGCCTCCCTGGGTAATCTGCAAAGAATACTTTTATTGCAGAAAACTTTGGAGAACTATTTCCTCTTGGCATATATGTGGTAAATGTATCTGCTAAGAAAAATCAATTTTCTGGAAAAATTAGATCCATAATTTTTAATAACCTCAATTCTACATCATTTACAAAAAGCCCTACTGACTTCTTGGCATGATATAAATGATACAGAAGACACCCAAAACTTGTCTGCTCTTCCTGAAGTATATGTGTCTAGTGCATACCAGAAAAGTTATTTAATAGCAGTACTAAGGTGGTATTGGAGGGTGTAATCACTGCCCAATATTATTACGATTCATAGTGCTCGTAGATGAGGGATCACCTGGACATGCCACAGGGATGCATTCAGGGAAGAGTTGTTAGGGAGAAAGTCAGCAAGAGAGGGCTCGAACACCTAGCCCAGCATCACCAAGTATAATGGCACAGCAAGGCCCTGACATTGGAAAACGCTCAAAGAGTCCGCAGGTTCCTTTATATCAACAATAGAAGCGAGGTCACTCCTGTTCTCTTTGAAGGATTTCCCCTGGTGAGCTGAGAAGGCAAAAAGGGCTGGAAAGTGTATAGAATTGTCAGGGATGGAAAACAAAATACCATGAAAAGACAATCAGAGTGAACAGAGGACAGCTGTTAGAAGAAGAATTTTCAGGAGTGAAAGACACTATTGTGGTGACAGGTAGAAGCCAAGAACAGAATAACACAAAACGTACTAATGAGATGATGAAATATTATTTTTCAATGTTTTGTATAAAAATTAAAGGTGTTTCTATTTAACACTATTTAGGTCCATGCTTTGTTTGAATGTGGTCCAAATAAATATTGGATTATGTAGGTTCACAATGCATAAGGGTTACATAGATCAATGTAATATTTGCGTTAAGCTTTTGGAAATAGCATGCATTGCTTTAGGACCCTGCTATTACCTTTGAGTAGTCTGAGGTATTCAAGGAAATCATTCTGGGAATTATTCATAAAATGATGTTAATAAAATGGTAAAGGGCTCTTTAAAAATCTCAATTAGAAAATCCAAAGAAATTAATGGTTTTTGTTATTTTTACTGAACTTGATAAATAACCTAAAGTGGTTCACTTTTTCTTTCTTTGAATCTCCTGTCATCAAGCCTTGTCACTTGCTTCTAGTTGCTATAGAAATGGTTCAGGGAATCTTGACTGATTTGCTCAGAAAAATTCATTTCCTTCTGACACCACTGCCTTTACAAAAACATTCAGATTGTTTACCAAAATTGGGTCACTGTACTATATGGTAATTATAAATGCTGCTGTTTTAACTGAAGGCTAAGAATAAGACCCTTCTGATACTATCTTCATCAAATTTGAGGAGTCTTTTAAGATCATTTTTGAAAATCTAGATGTCTAATGCAATTATAAAGTCTCTCTCTTCTCTTTTTTTGCATGATGTTTTTATTTGTAGCTTTTCCTGACAATTCCTTTCCCTAACACTTATAATTGACTTAAACTAGAGGACCTTTTGTTTCCTTCTGTGCTACTTTCTGGAACTGCATATCACCTTTCTGCTAACAAACATTTCACTGTGGGCTGTCTTAAGGAATGTGAATTAATGGGGAAAGAATTCATTGCCTTCCAGAATATTCTCCTCTCCTGAATTTATGGCCCTTAGGAGGCCCAGGGCTTGATTCTGAGGTAATTTTCTCTACATACTGTGACAAGAATGAACTTAGGAGAACCAAGAGTGCTCTTTTCTTGCCACCGTCTGGTGAGAGGGTCAGAATGTGTTCATCTCTCTTCTGACCTCAAACAGAATGTTGGCTGTCCCTGTAATTAGAAGCATTCAAGGGGAGTCTCCTGTAGCTGAGGTGTGGACAGCCCAGGTGTCATGACAACAGACGAAATGATGATGCCTTTTTTAGGAGACAGCTAAGATATCCTGCTTCCAATTTCCTTATGGACTTTGTTTCCTCCTTTGCTGAAGCCACTTTATCACCTTCCCATGGAAGGATTGTTTCCACGGGAGAGGATATCTTACTTTCAGCTGCATATATATAGTTTCTGCTGCATGTTTACAAGTGGAAGCCTCTGTAGACATCTATTGCTTAATATAAGAAGCTGCAGATCTGAAGAGAATTTATCTTTAATAAATCCAGCAACTGTTTTATTTTTTCCCAAGTACTTAGAAAGTTGAGGTCAGTGAAATGATGAGATCCAAAAGAGATGCAGCATCTACATTTGTGAAGACTCTGGCCAGTAGGAAGTACACCTGGAGGCTTTCCACAGCTTTGCCACCTGATTCAACAAATTTTAGAAAGAGCAGTTAAATTGTATTGTTTCTTCAGTTCTACTGCTGCCAAACTTAGAAATGCCCATCACTGGATCTCAACAAACCTGAGTCTTCTTTTTTCTTTTTCTTTTTCTTTTTTTTTGTTTTGTTTTGCTTTGTTTTTTTGTGTCACAGTCTGCCAGCCATCTATTGCTAGAGCATTTAACAATCCATCCTTTCAAGACACCATACTGGGACCTCATCAAAGGCCTCCCATTACCCCCCATGCTTCCTCCAGGAGATACATTTCTTTTCTTTCTTCCCTCCTGAGTATTTTTCTTGACCTCTCACTTTTAAGTCTCCCTGCAGGTTCCTTTCTCTGTTGCTTTTTAAAGCTTCTTTTCCTTTAGAGAGGCTGTGCATCTGCCTCCATTCCTTTCTGAGTCAATCCCAAATCCATTTCCATATCCAAATTATTATAATTTCAAGAAATTGTACTGAGAAACATCAGTGGAACTTTAGAAAAACAACCATTAGACTGGGCGTGGTGGTGAGACTAGGTGTGGTGGAGCATGCCTGTAATCCGAGCAATTGGCAGTAAATAGAAGGCTCACTATCAGTCCGATCTATGCAGTGATACTCTGTAGACCCTGTAGACCCTGTCCTAAATACAAAATAAAAAATAACTGTTGTGTTTCCTTAAGGAAGAACTACAAGAGCCAGCCAGGACACCTATCCTGAGCTTGCTGGGATTGCCACAAGCTCCTCTTGTACAGCAATATCCTAGAACACAAAGTGAGAACTGTGTTACCTACACACTTACACACACACACTCACATAGAAGCATCTACACAAATGCACCCACAGACACACACTCACATGCATACACTTGCACTCGTGTGCATTCACACATAGGTCTGCTTGTCTAGTCGCAATCCTAGGAAGCATCCCTTAGCAAGTCATTGTTTATTTTCAGATTATTTTTCAGTTCATTCCCTAAAGAAAATATACTCCAATATTATATCATTCAGATGGGCCTGGTGATGAACAATTGCAATCTCAGTGCTTCAAAGGCTGAGGCAGGAGGATATCTGAGAGTTCAAGGCCAGCATGAGCTGCATAGTGAGCTCAAGGTCAGCTTGAAATATATAGGGAGGTCCTTTCTCCAAAAGAATAAATAAATGAAATAAAGATACAAATGAGTAAATAATCTACATTTTTTATATTTTCTTATTTGTAGGAAACTTCAATAAAACCAAATAGTACAACCCTAGCATTTCTTTCTTTTTATGTGTCCCTAAATGGCCACTAGAATATCCCTTACCGAAACAGTCAAAGTTATCCCTGAAAGTGTTAGTGGTAACTGTCAGCTCAGTTTTGCAAAGAAAATGGACATTGTCTGTTAAGTGATCTCTGTGACTTGGTTCTACAAACACATTTGGGTTGAATCAACTGAGAAATGAGGACAGAAGAAAGGATGGAATCCCACATCAGCTCTTTTCTGATCTTATTCTGTTATCTCTGAGATTTCCCATAAAACAAGTTTTCATCAATCACAGTCTACAGTTACTAACTACATTTTTAGAGCTCTGGGTGTCATATTTATCAGTTTCTTAACAGTGTTGGTAAAGTAGCATCTGTCCTATTATCCAACTTGTGAAAGGTAAAAGGCTGAGGTGGGAAAAAGAAGTTGTATTTCAATTACTGGATACAGAATGTCAATTGCCTTGAAATTCACTTAATCTGAACCTCAAAGTGACCTCTTCCAAATTGGGAAGAAATTCAAGATCAAAAGTTACAATATTTTTCCTTTGGATTTTCCAATCCAGTTTTGTTTTTTTGTTTTTTTTTGTTTTTTTTTTTTTTTTGTACTTGGAATTTAACTCAGGCCCTCTTGCTTGCCAGGCAGGGCTTAAGCCACTGAGCTGTCTCCCTTCCTTCCATAGCAGCTTTCCCTCCAACAGTTGCCCCAGCATTTTGTGCTCCTAAGAAAACAGGGTCTTCATTGTGCCCCCACCTGACCTCCACATGAGCCCTGGAGCTATGCTCTCAGGCAACTGTTGGAGGGCAGCTAAATTTTTTTTTTCCTGCAAACATGACTACAGAGTCAGGCACCACAGTGCACCAAGCAGCGAAGCCTACGGAGTGATTACTTCCTTTCCCAGCATTTTGACTGCGTGGACACCAATTTCTGCATTAACTCCCACCACCCCCATAACTATATCTTGGAGCTATAGTTAATGTCTCCCTCTGGGTTGGACTGGGCAGCTAGGGGTTTCTTGTGCAAAGTCTTTCCTAAAGTCCCTCTGGGAAGGTGATGGAGCTGGTCTCATGTTGCAGGCTTCTACTCTAGACCTGGGATCCGCATGGGAATGAATGCTCAAGAAGGTGTACCCAGAGCCCTGGGGATCTTCAGTTATTTCCCCCTCCACCTCTCCCTGTCTCTCTTATGCTATAGGACCTTTCTCCTTGACCACTTCCTAGTAGATAGGCTTTTTGTATGGTGATGAACAATACCAGGAATTCGTCCAGTGATGGGCCAGCCAGATGACTCATGGGACTAAAATGCCTGCTAAGGTAGAGGCAGCAGCCAGGGTTCAATTCCCAGCATGCTGCGCTGGCCCCACTCTTGGGGTGTGCTGAGACAGGACTGAGACTGGGTGTGGTGATGTGTGTTTAATCCCAGTGCTTGGGAAGCTGAAATTAGGAGGATCATTACAAGTCCAATCTGTGTAGACCCTGTAGACCTCATAGACCCTGTGCTACCAAGCAAGTGCTTAGTTTGTCTTTTTTTTTAAAAAAATGACAGACTGGCCAATCCAGCCTGCTGTCTGTTTCATAGATGAACTTTTATTGGCACATAGCCATATCAGTTTAGTTTGTGTATTACCTGTACCTTCTCTCATACTACAAGGATAGAACTGAGTAGTTACAACAGAATGTTGAAATATCTGACACTTCTTTAGAAAAACAAAAACTTATGGAAACTCTTGATTGGCCATCATGTATAGTGGCATTAGGGTAGAAATAATGGAAATTTAAAACTAAATGTCCTTAAACCATTTGTTGACTTTGAGGCTACAAAGGCAGTATTTCCATTCTAGGGGAAAGACCACAGTTGTCTGCATTGCTGGTGGCAAGTGAGCTCTCCTGCTGAGGTTGGCCTGCAATTAACAGGTGCGTTCAACCTTCACTGCTTTCTCTGTGATGTAATGGGTAAAGCTTATAACTCAGCAGCTTTATTCCAGTCAAGGAGAAAAATAAAACACTGCAAGCTGTGTTTTCATCCTCTTCCATGGTGTCTTTATTTAATAATCAATGACATTATGTCAGTTTTCAGTGTAGCTCTTCTCTGTCAAGATTGAAATGCTAAGAAGTCCAAAGTCTTTAGGTTTGTTTAAAAAGACCCTAGGGCCAGGGAGGTATCTCAGTAGAATAAGAACCTGCCTGACAAGCACAAGGGCCTGAGTTCAATCTCCACTTCCACCAAAAAATAAAATAAAAGGACTATATAAACAGTTTCTAAAAATGAAGCAATGAGGGCCAGAGAGATAGCTCAACAGACTAAGCACTTGCTTAGGTGAGCTTAGGGATCAGCATTCGGTCCTTGGCACCACATGCAGTGCCAGCCCTGTCCCTGGGTGCACTGGGCCAATGACTGAGTCTGGGCCTGGTGGTGCATGCCTGTAATCCCAGCACTGGGAAGGCTGAAAACAGGAGGATCACTACGAGTCTGAGCTCTGTAGTGAGACCCTGTACTAAATACATAAATTTAAAAATAAATAAATAAAAGAATGAGCCAGGCTATAATCCAGAAAGAGGAAGCTGAGACAAGAGGATCACCTCAAGTTCTAGGCCAACCTGGATTACATAGCCAGTTCAAGAATATCCTGAAACACATACTAAGACCTTGTCTCAAAAATTATATATACAAAAATGGAATAAAAGAGTGTATTGGCATCTAAGAAAAAGATTTATCACTTACACTTGCATCATTCTGTACAAAACCAAAAAAACCGACACCTAGTAAGCATGGTGGAAAGTGGTCTTTGGCCAATGTTTGCTGCTTCTCTCCCAGCATGCACCGTTCAGGAAGGAGTTGATGAGGTCCGCATGCAACTGAGGTCTTCAACTGAAAAGCATCATTCCTGCTGTATTTCATGCTTCATAATAAAATGAAATGAAATAGAATGTCTAAGCTTGGACTACTGATTCCAGTTTAAGATGGTGTAGGTACACTTCTCAGTAGAAACTGCGTATAACCCTGCAATCAAACAAAAGACAAGCATAAGGTGACACTGAAAGATGAAGAGAATAGTTGCACTAAGGGGAGAAGTGGGAAGCTACGTGTCTGCTCCACAGGACAATGATGGGCAGGACTCCCTTTGACTTCCAGTGTGCCATCCCAGGATGCCTCCAAAATCAGAAAACGTGAATTCTTTAAGGTCTTATATCATAATACTAATATGTCTGCTATTCAAAAGCAAATCAGTCATCCTGTCAAAAACTAGGAAAGGGGCCGGGCATGGTGGCACATGCCTGTAATCCCAGCACTCGGGAGGCTGAGGCAGGAGGATTGTTGTGAGTTCGAGACCAGCCTGAGCTACAAAGTGAGATTAGGGCCAGCCTGAACTGCATAGTGAGACCCTGTCTCAAAAAGACAAAAACAAAAAACAAACAAACAAAAAAAAAAAACTAGGAAAGATTAATGAGAAAAGACAGAAAAATAGCTCCTAGGTCCTTACATGGGTGTAAAAATTATTCACTAATGAGTTTAAAGTACTTACCATAAAAATGCTTTTATACCAATTATCTCAGAATTAACCATTTTTCTTTAAATTATCAGAAGAAAAGAAAGAAAAGGTAAAAAATCAAATGAACACTTTAGAACTGAAAAGTACAATATCAAAAATAAAAAGCTCCACAAATGAGCTTAACAATAAAATGGAGAAGACAGAAGAAGACATATCAGTGACCTTATAGAGTAACAGAAGTAAACTGCAACAAGAAGTCTGACAATCATGTTGGTGAGATAGGAGAGGAGTGCGAAAGTGGGTTGAAAATGCATTCCCAAAGTTGGAAAAAGTTACAAGCTACAGATCTAAGATGAGTAAATCCCAATTAGGATAAGCTCAAAATTATCTATACCAAAACACCTAATAATCAAACTTTAGAGAAACAAAGAAAAAAAAAAGGAAAAAAAAAACCTCTTGAAATCAGAAAGAAGAAAAGACATCCTATCTATAGGGTTAAACAATTCAGTATGGTATATTTTGCATCTGAAACTATGAAAGCCAGAAAAAAAAAAATGAAGCATTTCACACAAGAAAAGACCTCCTGATGCTAAGTTTGTATTCAACAAATTTTTTTCAGAAAAGAATAGAAAGTGAACCCACTTGATGAGCTGAAATTCTCTATTTCTAAGAGAATGTTCTGTCTATACTCCTCCTGTAAATATAGTTCTTGAACCAAACAGCAGGTGATGAAAGAAGAAATCTTATACTATCAGAGAGAAGAAATAACAGCACAATGAATAAAAATCTAAGTACCTACAATCCATTATTTTCCATTTCAGATATGTTTGATTGTTGAAGCAAAAGTTATAATGTGTAATATTGCTCTCAATATAGACTAAATATATGAGACAATGAAAATATAGGGTTTCAAAATAAGTGCCGTGTGTGTATTTTATTCAAACTGATTTCTGTATTTTATCAAAATCACACATGAAAAAACATCTTTGAGCTGTCTAAATGCACTGTACTAATGTCCTCAATGAGCCTTTGATATTATTATGTGTGGTCACCCCAAAGAACTAGATACATAGTTTTTCCTCAACTCTTACATTGAAATTTAATCCCCCATGCAGTAGTATTTGCCACGGGACCTTGGAGAAGAATTAGATCATGGACCCAAGTTCTTCGTGAATGAGATAAAGTGCCACTGTGAAAGGTACCTCAAAGATCTCTGTCCCTGTCTCTTGCCATGGAAAGGTATAAGAAGACAGCTGTCCCTGAATTAGGAAGTGAGCTTTCAGTAGACACAGAGCCTGCTGGTACCTTAGATGACTTTAGATGCCCTGACGTCTATAACTGTCTGAAATAAAATTCCATTGTTTATAAGACATCTAGATTATGGTAGTTTTTCATTACAGCCCAAGCGGACTGTGACATAAACTGTAATTACTGGTCAGAACCTCCCCTTATTATTGTTGCAACTGTCTGAAAGTTGTTTTTTTTTTTTTAATTTAAATGACTAGGAAAGTACAAAACATCTGTTTCAGATGTGGAAACAATTGTGGAGATGGACAGTGGTGGCAGTTGCCCAGCATTATAAGTGTGCTTCGCTGCTCTGCACTGCGCAACTGAAAGGCGTAAAGCGGTTGGCCTCCCCTGCCCAAAACGCCTGTCTTTGGTTTCCCACCATATCTCTTTTACCTCATTTGTTTGTTTATTTGTTTATGGTTTAGGCTTCTCATATAAGAGAGGCTGTGCTGTGTTTAACTTCTTGTATATGACTAGTTTTAACCCATGGTTATGGTTTCAATTTCTGTCCATTTCCCTATGAATAAAGTACCTCCATCCTTTAGGGGGAGGAGACCCACCGAAGCAGAACGGGGTGAGGGGAGATAAAGGGCTCGAGATGATCAAGGTTTGCTTTACACAGCTGCCAGTTCCCTAGAACGAATAGGCTTATTACATATTGTAAATTTACACTAGTAAAAATGTTAGAATCTACACCAATTTAATAGAGAAATAAAGTTGTCAAAACAGTAAGTTTCACGTGGTGTGTCTTTTTTAAACCACATTTTTGAAAAGTACAGAAGGGATGCATTTTTCTGGAATTATCAGTCCATTAGAAAATATGAAATCCATCCGGCATAAAGATAGAATGCTGAGGTATGCTGCACACAGGAAGTTGGTTCAGTTGCTGTGTGTACGCTCCATTCTTTCAAGAGCTAGCATTTAAATAGATACTTAGGTTGAAAACCCAGAAAGCAAACATTACAGCTCACTTCTCTCCTTTCCCATGAAGCTGTTTGGTGCCATCTGGTGAGGAGGTAAAAAGACTGGGTTTCAAGAGGAACTAATGAGGATCCATGAAAGTACTGCATTGGCTCCGGTTTTTGACCTGCATGACAAATTGCCTTGGGCAATGATCAAGTTCTACAAACAGATTAATCTCTTGTTCTTCTTAGAACAAAAAAACTGGTCTGTCAAGTCCTAAAAATACATTGGTTGTTAATCTTCTGGCTTATTTTCCTACCATTATTTTTTTAATTCTCTTGGCCAGACCTCAGTAATTTTTATTTACCTAACTTAGAACTTAAGTCCACAGTTCTTTAGTAGGGCTTTGTCTGATAAATTGATTTCTTTTTATGCAGGCTATGGATCACATACTGAAGGTACAATTGCAGAAGAAAATAAAATTTAGAAACAGAGCTCAAGGAAATTTGGACTGCACAAGCAACGCAAAGCTCTTCCTTAAACTTCTTCCACTTTAGTTTTCCCAATAAATTAAAGCAATTAGTGTGAGTTGAAATGTGATATTGTTTGGACTTCCACAATGAACAGTGGTGCATCTGCTGAAGAGGATCACTGGAAAATCTAACCAACTCCTACATTTCCATGTTTTTTAAGACCACAGCTGAAATGTTTGCCTCAAGATTCTTACATTTTATTGGCAGATTTCCCTGAGCTTTTTTAGGTAAAAGAAATAATATTGCCACTTATTTTTATCATCTTGATTCATTTCCTTATAAAAGAAAAATCTTTATAATTTTCCAGTCAAAATATGTGGAAGAATAGGCATATCATACTTCCCAAGATCAAAAAGATACCATCAGCGACAATAATACTTTCATTTTTTTTTATATCCCTTTTTTCAGAGTAGATCTAAGGCAGTTGTAAAAATAATAGGAAGTGTCGCCTCTGAGTCAGGGAGTGCACTGGGCATTTTTACGTGGAGGTTAGGAGCCAGTGCTGGCACTCAAAGTGAGCTCTATCACTGGCCTCACTGAGCCCACCAGCTCCTGACCCTGTCGCAGCCTCTCCCTTGGTAAACCAGGGAAGTTATAGTCCCCGGCTCACAGTGATGGTCTGGACACATTAGCACAAGCTCTGAAGCACAGAAAGCCCTCAGAAAGGAAAGGCAAGCCCCTTCAGTGAATTCTTGTAACTGTGCAAAACATACAAAACACACAGTCTCTCAGAGACTAAGCCATTGGTCCTAAAGGGGTGGGTTGTGTTTGTCTGCCCCAAAGCCGGTGAATCTCTCCTCATCACTAAGATCCTATTTCTTCTATTTATTTTATCATAGCATGAATGCTCAGAAAAGCCACACTGGGCTGGCCAGACAGCTCAATGGACTAAAGTGCCTGCATAGGCAAGCACTATGTGAGTGGGGTTCAATCCTCATGCAGTGGCCCTGACCCCCGGGCGTGCCAAGAGGGCGACTGAGACTGGGTGTGGTAGAGCACGCCTGTAATCCCAGTGCTTGGGAGGCTGACATCAGGAGGGTCACTGTGAGTCAGATCTGTGCAGTGAGACCCTGTAGACACTTGTACTAAATACAATTTTAAAGAAGAAAGAAAAAAGAAAAAAAAAAAAAGCCACACTGCTGAAGCTCACAAAAGGAACTTTAATAAAAAGGCTCATTAGCTTTCAGCACTGCTTTCTCTTCCAGGAATTCGCTGCCCCACTCATGCTTCTGTTTGGGGCTAAGCACCTATTCTGCTGGCTGGATCCAAACATTCCCCCAAACTATGCGTGATCTTGCTGAGAGAGAGAAAGCTTCAAGAGCCTGGAGCGGGCCCAGGGCTGCGAGGCTGTGGGCCAATGCCCACGCGTGACAGCTCCCAGCGGAACTGGGCCCTGCATGTGGCCATTTGGCCCAAGCCAGGCCACATCAGATCCCTGCTTTTCGGTGCGCAGCAGACAAAACCACTGCACTGCATGGAGTTGTCAGGAGCAGGGACCCAGGACACAGACGCTGCTGCCCCGAGATGACACTGTCAACCTCAGAAATTATATCAACGGCCATCTCTTCACCCACACCTTCCTTTCTCCTTTCTTGGTCTGTATGCCTTCTATGTGTTGGGTTGCATTTTTTATTTTTATTTGTCTGGACAGGCAAGATTTATTGTTCCTCCTATTCTTCCTCCTCTTCACGATCCCCACCCTCATTGGCATTGTTTTCCCATACCTTTCTAATCCATCATTTCCACGTGGAAGTTACAATCCATATTATGTAAATATCCTTAAAAATAATTTTACGCCCGATGTCGTGGCACATGCCTATAATCCCATCACATCAGAAGGCTGAAGCAGGACAATCGCGAGCTTCACCCAGCCGAGACAATGTAATAACTTAGTGAGCCCCATTGCAAGTTTAAAAAAATGAAAGTAAGAAGGGCGAGGGCTGTAGTTCAGTACAAAAGCTCTGTTTCAATTTCCAGTACTGCAAAATAATAATAATAATAACAATAATAGTAATTTTCATTTCAAAAAGAATGCAAGTCCATGCTTACAATTCCTCCTGTTTGGAGCGTTTAGTTTACTCTTTTTCTGACACCTGTTGCCTGATAAAAAATGTATTTTCCCAGCTAGTGTATGATTTGACCCCACTCGGCCCAGGCTCCCTGACTAAAAGCCTCCATTTTACTCTTATCGCTTCGGCTGTCACCATCGTAAATTACAGAGCCAGCTTCGTGCGACACGGCTGCGGCCAGGAATTCATTTCAAACTGATATTGTGGGGCATCCACAGGTGGCCCTATTTGTTCACTGAAACCGGCAAGGACGGAACGCGGACGTTTGAAAATCTCACCAGGCTTCCATGTCCCTCCCTGGGCTGACACAGACCGTTATTTTGCCCTCCTTCCTGGGCCTCTCTGGTTTGTTTTCTCCAGCGCTCCACATTTCTCATCGGCTTGTTGTGCGCTCTGGCACATCCCATGTATGTTATTTACTTTGACAGTTTGAGTGTGTGTGTGTGTGTGTGTGTGTGTGTGTGTGTGTGTGTGTGTGTGTGTGTGTGTAATGCATCTAATGTGGGATGAACCTTGGAGTCAGATAACCAGTTATTTTAGTTCTGGGAAACAACTTCATTATCTTGTGAAATGTGCTTTCAACACTCCATCCTAACAAGTAATGAATGATATTGTACAACGCGTTCGCGGCAATTACCTCTGGAAATGAAGGCTCCCTCCGGTGCTGTTAGTGGAGTGCAAGGTGAGACCTTCTCTCCAGAAGCCTGGGTTTCTCTGTGAGGCCAGCAGTCAGGCCACGCTCACATGGAACATTTGTGATCCTGGCTTGCAGGGAGTGACTCCCCCACCCTTGTGCCCCACACACCTCCAAACCTGTCCACTTCCGGCTCCACCTTGCACCGGGCTTGGAGACAAAACCTGGCTGTAATTGGAAGGAACTTAAGGATTGTTAGACTGTTTGTCACATCAAGCTTCACTTGGTTCTGTTGTGGCCATAAACTCTGCCTCGTATAGATAACTAATGAGGTACTCATGGTCAAGAGCATTCATCTATTACCTGTTACTTGTTCTAGTGAGCAGTAGCTACGTGTTTGGAAGACACCGGGCTTCCAAATTCTGGCTCTTTCTTCTGGGACTATTTGTTATTTCTTCGAAAATCCCCAAGAGTCCCTTGCTGTGAGAGATACCGGCAGAAATAGGCATTCTCCGGCATCCTGAGGGCTCTGTGTGTGGCAGAGGCCTCAACCTTCACCTAGCTGGCCCTCTGCAGCGACCACTGGCACTTCCCAGAGCCGATGCGATCCCCAACTATTCTCAGGAGCATTCAGTCCTCCTGCCATGCTGTGTGTTGGTGTCCCTGCCCCCTCCCGCCCACCCTTGGGCCTGCCTGGGCCCATTCCCTCTATCTGTCATTCCTTTGGATGCCTGGGACCCACTCTCTTCTGTTCCCTTCTCTATGTCCTTGTACTTACCAGCCTCCAAATGGGGCCACATGGTCCACCCTTGACTTTTCTCAGACATTAGTTTTTGCAGAGGATTGTTGCATACTAAATTCAATCCCATGCGCAGAAGAAGAATTCAACTTTCTCCAGAGGTGGTCTCTTCTCATTTCCTGCTTTCTCCACAAGATACAGGTGGAAGGACACTGCTGAGGTGATCAGTATTTAGATGTGCTCTGCTGAGGCAGGTGTGAGACCGCACCAAGAGTAGACAGCATGGCACTGCATCTTCCTGCTCCCCTTTGGATGCTTGCCCCTAGTTCCAAGAAACAGAAAAAGGTTCTAAATCAACAATTTATAATTTATGGTGGAAGCCTATCGTGTTCCAAACAGGAATTACTTTATTTAGTCTCACTATAATCCTGTGGATTATTACACCTATTTTGCAACTATGGACACTGAACTTCTTTGAGATTACCAAATTTGCCCGAAATTTCACTGTTAATGAGGATATGCTTTCTTTTTTTTTTTTGTTTTTTGTTTTTTTTTTTTTTTTTGGTGGAACCAGGGATTGAACTCAGGCCCTTGTGCTTGCCAGGGAAGTGCTTATTCCACTGAGCCATCTCCCTGGCCCAGGATATGCTTCCATTAATTTTTTTCAACATATTTGAGTAGATGTCATGCTCCGGTGAATGCCCCAGATGCTGATGATGCGAGGAAAACTTTCTCTGTGTGCTCACCCCTTGCTATTATGTGAACTATTTGAAGGGAAGGAAGGGTGTTCTAAGTCCTGAGCAACCTGCACGACGCATGCAGCTAGAGCTCAGCCATCACCAATGGATGAAATCCATCACTCACTCACCACTCTCGGTCAGTGATTCTCAGCCACAGGCATGCGGCTCTGCAGATACATTTGGCAATGCCTAAGGACATTTTGGTTTTTTACAACCGGTATTTAAAAGGTAGAAGCCAAAGAGGCTAGAAAACATTTTAAACTGTGTAGGATTCCACACATAAACACACAAACACATGAGCGTGCGTGCACACACACACACACACACACACACACAAGCTACCCAGGCCTAAATTTTGCCAACACCTAACCTTAGCTCTGGCCTTCTGTATGCTGTTTCTGCCAGTCATTAGCTAAATCTTGTTAGGCTGTTCTGCAGTTGATCCTTCACCAGTTTCAAAAGAGTAAATATAAATCATCATTCCTTCATTGTCATGTTTTAATGAGAGTCACACAGTCCAACCCGTATACATAACCTTGCAGTAGGCTTCTTTGGCAGCAATGCATTTTTATATCTCCTGCCTTTATTTGTTAAAACTTGGGCTATATGAAATGTGAATTTATTGACAAATAGAGTAGACATTAATGAACATGACTGCTAAGCTTCCGAAATTGCTTCTGTTGCTGGAACTGTCCCCAGCATGCAGAGGTGGGCTCCCAAGGTTCTAACTACCGTTTAGAAGATACCTACTATGCCTCATATCAAGGTGCCCCTCCAAAGCCTCAAGTACTAATAAATGAGATTTGGGGGAGGGATTGGATCATGGATGTGTGAACTGGACCACGAGTGTGACATTCCTGATTAGTCCATTGGCTTAGCATAGTTATGGATGTGGAGGATGGATTTACCCAAGAGGGAAGACCTACACTGTGTGGGGAGGCACCAGCCAATAGACTTGTAGCCCTGATGAAATAAAAAGGAAAAGACAAGAGTGTTTCTCTGCCTTCATCCTACAATGCCATGGACTGCTTTCATCTGCCACACTGCCCCGCCTTGGAGCATGCTGTGAACTGAAACCCCTACTCTACAAACTGTGACCTAAAGTAAACTTATGCTCCTCTCACTTGTGGCCATTGAGTATTTTGTCCTAGCATTGAGAAAATAACTAAGACAGTATGTGTGCTCAGTTGAGTCTCTCAGAGTTAGAAACTGGGTTAGAGGAACACAGGAAGGAGAGGCCCCGGGAGACGAACCAAGAGGCCTCCGTAGCTACCCAGGCCTTCTGGAAGCTGGCATCATCTACCTTCAGTAAGCATTCTGAGTCATTCCACTTCTCCCATGGAGGATGTACTATTCAAACAATTTCTCTTTCTTGTAATCTGAACAGTGAATGATCCAAAGTAACTCACCAAACCACACCTCTCCCCATTTACAGAAAATCTTGAACAGCTAAGAAGAATACCACTGATACAAGGAAAAAGAAAAACCATTTTTTAAAGGCTTAAGCATACACAAAAGCCTACAAATTTGAGAGTAAGAAAAATATTAGGTTCAGCATTTTTTTTCTTTTTCTTCTTCAACAGTTTGTTTCCTTTTTCTTCTTCACTGATACCACTCACAGAAGAAAAACATGCAGGATTTTCCCAGCTTCTCTATCTCTTCCTAATTCCAACACATAGCATCACTGTGTCATATATATATATGATGCGAGGAAAACTTTCTCTGTGTGCTCTAGTCATATATATATATATATATATATATATATATATATATATATATATATATATATATATATATATATATGACTAGTAGTGATTCTCCTGTTTTCAGCCTCCCAAGCATTGGGATTACAGGCCCACACCACCATGCCCAGTCTCAGTCACTGTCTCAGCATGCCCCAGAGGCAAGGCCCACACAGCACACTGGGAATTGAACGCTGGCTGCTGTGTTCTGCCTAAGTAGGCACTTTAGTCTGCTGAGCTATCTGGCTGGCCCATATACAGAGGATCTTGTTAATCTCTGTTGCTTATCTTCCTCTCCTAAATATTCTGATCCAATGGTCCCAAGAAAAATGCAATTCTTAATTTTTAAGGGCAGAACAAATTACTTTAACACAGCTGTAATGGAGAATAACCGTAAGCTACTAATTTTGCACAGCCATGGATTCCAGAGGCCAAACAAAATGTATATGTTCTATCCAGAAAAATGCACAAATACATTTTATTCTACTTTCAATAACATAGATACATAAATGCCTTCAAGCCCATTCATGACCCTTCGTAAATAGCACTACATTTAGATACCTTTAAGCAATAGAGGCTGAGAAGTAAGAAGAATTTTAAAAATAAAGCAGTTTAACTATCCTAGAACAACTCACTTTAGTGGAAGATCATAGAGATGTGAACCAACAATCTTTTTCAGACTCAATATATTTCAGCTTTCTTCTAACTGACCTCCAGCACAATCTTCCAGATCTTTCTCGCAAGTAAAAATAATAATTAATTAGCCTTAGAACTGACAAGAGCTTAAATATGATCCAAATTTTCAGCTAAGGCATTTAGCACAACTTACAGTTTGAAAGCTTTGGAGTTAAATACACAAAATAATTTTAAGTCTAGATTTGTATATTTATCAGTTTATTGGGATAATATAAGAACTTCCTGTTTTTCCTGGAAAACTATCTGATAACAATGGCAAGATTCTGAATTTGTATAAACTGCTGGAATATAAAGAGTGTGGGTGTGAAGTCATATGTGTGTCATGCAAGCACTTTGTCTCGGTCACTTTTCTCTTGCTGCTGAGACAAAATACCTAACACCCAAAATTAAGGAGAGAAAGGTTTATTTAGGTCACAGTTTGTGGAGGTTTCAGCCCATACTTGGCTGGTTCTAAGGTAGAGCGGCACATGGCAGAGGGCAACAGTTTATGATGGCAGAAAACAGCAAGAGCAAAAACTGGAGGAGTAGTGGCAGCGGAGGCAGAAGCCAGGTCTCTCCTTTCTTTATGTTGCTTCCAGTTGTCTGCCTGGGGCAGCTGTAGCACTCACACTTGTAATCCTAGCAGTGCATGCACCATAATCCCAGCAATGGATCATGAATTAATCACAACCTCTAGAAGCCTTCCCAATGATTGCATGACGCTTTGAGAGGACACCTAGACACAAAGCATAACAGACTTCCTGAGCTTGATGTAGTCTCCTGCTTTGTCACGTGAGTTGCATCTTCAAGAAAATGGACAGCCCACTGGTGGCAAGCTCTAAAGACTCACTGGCCTGCAAGGCTTGGGGATCTTGGGAGTGATGGTAACAGGACAGGTTGTAGAGTCTAGGCGCGTGGCTCCCAGGTCCAACTTAGTCTTTTCATGCTTTCATGAACCTGAATGAGCTGTTCAACTGCTTTTAGCCTCCATTCTCTATCTAAGTCAATAATGAAGACCACATCTTTGATGAACAGTCATTTGCATGCAATGAGACAAAATACATGAGAGTCATTTTTAGCAGTTGCAAACTTCTATACATACAATGTTACTGAAGGCAGCCTAACATAAAGAAAGTATGGAGAGGTGAGTTGGGAATTAAACAAATCTAACCCTAAACCTGATGGCCACAGTTTCATATCAGTGAAAGCTTGGGAAAGTCATCTAAACTCTACTCTCCTATAAAATGGGATTGTTTTTCATTGCTTTAAAAACTGACCCTAGGGGTTACATGTGAAGTGTTCAGCACAGCATTTGATCCATAGTAGGCACACAAAATCTACTACTTATTAGTATTGATAATTAATTTTATTAATATTGCTTATTTAGCACCAGAAATGATTTATACTGGGTAATATTCTCTTATGCCACATCTCAGAGGACATTTTGTATGACTCACATTTGCAAATCTGACCCAGGTTAAGTGAGCCCATGGTTGCCCTGAAATTTGCCACAAGAAATTAAGACTAATCTTGGCTTCAATAGAACAGGGTCTTGATGCTGCTAGGCCTACTACTGTCAAAGCAGATGGTACAGAAAAGAGGTTGTTGACCTAATAAATTCTGTTTCCTTACAAGGAGGTTAACTTGAAGTCTAGTTTAAAATAGTGTCATTGGCGTTTATTTCATATCATTTTTAAGGTCTTAAAACTTAAATGATGATGAAAAAACTCTACTTCAAAACATAATTGTAAAGCACTGGTGAGATAGCTCAGTGGACTAAGCACCTACTTAGGCAGGTACAGAGATCCAGTTTTGATCCATGGAACCACGTGCCATGAAGGCCCCACCCCCAGGCACACTGAGCCAGCCACTGAGTCTGGGCATGATGGCACATGCCTGTAATCCCAGCTCTGGAGAGGCTGAAAACAGGAGAATCACTACAAGTCTCAGCTGCATAATGAGATATTGTATCAAATAAATTAATAGATAAATAAAATAGCATAATTGTAAACTGCTGTAATCAAGTTAGCATGGTACTGGGGAAAAAAGACTTGAGAATCAGTGGAACAGATTAGAAGATGCAGATACTACTCCAAACACACTCAGCCCTCTTTAACAAAGGGCTCAAACATGCTTACTGGAAGTTAGCCTCTTTCATAAATGGTTCTGGAAAACTAGTTTTCTATATGCTGAAGACTAAAAGTCGGCCTGTGTCTATCATCATGCACTATACTTAAGTCAATGTGGATGAAAGATCTAAATATTAAAGCAGAAATACTAAGTCTGCTGGAAGGGAAAGAAGCTAGACATCTTGAAGACATAGTGATGGGTAGTCTATGAACAAAAACCAAGCTACATAGGAAACATGAAAGTATCAACAACTGGGATCTCATTACAAAGCTTTTGCATATCAAAAGAAATCATCATCATAATGAAAGGAAAGCATACAGAGTGGAAAAAGATGTTATCCAACTGTCCCTCAGAAAAATGACTTCTATAGAGAACACATAAAAAATTGAAAAAGATCAGGCCCCCCCCAAATTCAAAGACCCAATGCAAAAATAGGCATTTGAGATGAATGCACACTTCTCAGATGAAAAATACAAATGGCAAAAAAACAAATGAAAACATGTTCCACATCATTGGTCATTCAAGCGATGCAAATTAAAACATCATCGAGATTCCATCTCACCCTGGAAAGAATGGCTGTTGTCAAGAAGTCAACCAATAGCAAATGCTGGTAGTGTGCTGGGGAAAAAGGAACCCCTCTCCAGTGCAACCACTGTGTAAGTCAGTATGGAGATTCCTTAGAAAACTAGGACTACTGGTCCTATTCGACCCAGATATTTCCCTTTGAGTATTTTCCCAGAAGAATTAGAAAACATCATACCACAGCAACATCTGTGCACTCAAAATTATAGCAGCTCACACTGTAATAGCTAAGTCTTGAAAAGAAATCCAAATGCCCATCAAAGAAGAAATGGATAAAAACGCTGTGATATTTCTGTTTAAGGGAGTACTACTCAGCTATAAAAGGGATGAGCTCGAGGCTTTAACTTGAGATCATACACATAAGTAAAGTCAATCAGATGCACGGGTGTAAACATCGTATTGTCTGCTTACTGTAAGAAATTTTAAAAGCAAGATCCAAAATACACAATAGATATTGTGAAAGGAAAAGAAACTGTTCAAAAAGAAAGAACAACTAGGGCTGGAGAAGCAAAAGTATATGCATATACACACAAGAGAGCTAAGATAATTATACTACTAATTTCTATTCATTCATTGAAAGGAGGGGTTCTGTGCTTATATTGCTTATCAGTCTGACATGCTTATAACTTGTAAGTAAATTCAACTACTTTGAAAATAACAATATGCAATATAATAGCCACTGTTAATTTCTTATTATCTTGTTTGGAAGTCATTTTTAATGATTTAAATCATTATTTTTATCTGTTTTTTGCATTTTATATTTAAAATAAAAAGAAATAGAATTCTACATTATAAACAGCCTTTTATAGTTTCAAAAACTGACTTTTCCTCTCGTCTAAAAGGGCTAAGAGCTATCTGTCAAAACATCTCCTAATTATCTTGAAAACTGACATCTATTTCTCAAGTAACAAAACTTCTAATATTCTATTATGGAATAAAGATCCTTGTGCTATCTTACTGCTTACCTGTTAACTTTGTTCTGACCCTAACATTTTGCAATGACCACAAGTCCATGATAAACATGTTGTACAACCAGAATGGAGCTCTGAAAAGTCTGTCTAAGCAATTTTCCCAGACTCCAGGGACAGAAACATTACTGATCACCATGTACCCAGCCACTGCGATCAACCCTGGGGTAGAATGATGAAAAGAAACACAGAGCAGCTGACTTCATGCTTTCGGAGTATAGAAATTTAAATTCAAATACAGAGCCCCAAGACCTGATGCTTAAAGTTAGAATATTCAGGGACCGTGTAAGACACTTTGAACCCGAATGTATTTGAAAACATCAAGGTTCAGTTACAAATCTTATTAAATGTTTCCTTGACTGTCTTATGGCCATTTACCTTCCACAAAAGGATCACCCAAAAGTATCTGCGTGCTGAAGTCAACCTTACAAGCAATGTCCTCCTTCAGGAGAAACAGAATAGGGAGATGCTTAATTTGATGCTGAAAACAAAAAAGATGTCATGAGCACACAGCACCTACCTGTTCCACACGCTTCCCTAGCACCTCGTGGTGCCTGATATTGTCACCACTGAGTGACTTCCTTCACGCTCACCATTTTCTGGGGAACCACTGGCACACAGACAAACCACTCACACCTCATCACACTGCATCTGTTGGTTTGCCTGCTCCCGGAGAATCGTGGCCTAGTGGAATTAGCAATGGGATACAGTGGCACTTTCACTGTGCTTGGGCAATTGGGGACAGGCACAAAAGGCACATTGTGTCTTCTTCACAGTACACTAGCGCAGCTAGCAGCATCATGCAGCCATCCTCAGAAGATAAGGAAGCCACTCTTCTTAGCCAAATGAGTGGAGAAGAAGCCCTGTTACTTCCAGGAGCACCTCCTTCTCTTTTATCCTTCAGGTAGATAAAATTTCCCAAGGAAAACAGAGCACCATCCTGCCGGAAAACATTCTGAGAGGAAAATGAAATAGAACTGAAGATGGTTTCCATTGTGAAAGGCTTTGTAAAATGAATTGTTTTCAGAAATTTCTTCCTGGGATTCATATCATTTTCCACCCACCTTACCTCTCCTGTGTCCATTTTGGAGAACAGCACCTCGTTTATCTTTGGGAGACAGTAATGCAGAAACTGTAACTGAGCAGATTTCCCCTTGAGGTTCAAAATATTTGTGTTAAATGAAATGAGAAACCTGCTAAGTGGCGGCGTGGGTCTCCCAGGGGAGGATATTTTGTAATTTTGAAAAATTCCTACTGAAATTCTTCTCTTGCCAAGAAAAGAGGAATGATTTCTATTAAAATTACTTCATGTCTGAATTACTCTCTGCCCTTGGGAACATATAACATTACAGCTTTTATACTCAGTAATTTGGAAGGATGGGGACACCTTATTTGGAAAGCATGCAAACCTAACATGAAATGTTCAGCATTAAGAATTTTTGCCACAAAAGGCCCCATTTGCAAACTTTGCACTTAGACTGTTTGAATTAAAGCTCATTTCCAGAACTGGTTTCTGCGCTTGTCTGTACAAGTCATTTCAACCCTCTACCATCAACTCACTGTTCCCTGAAGCTGCAGAGAGAATCTTTTGATTGGTGTTCAAGAGCTGTACCTTTTACAGAAAATAGAGCAGATGACATCACTTTAATAAGGCAATTGGATGCTCTGCAGCAGTCAAAGCAATAAATCTTACTAAAACATGTGTACATGCTGCCGTGTGTGCTAATAGGCCTAGAGCAAAAGATCGGGAGAGCACAAGAAATGGAAAGAGGCTTCTACTCATGGCTCAGTTCTGCTAAAATGTAAAGAAATTTCCATGAAAAATGCCACTATAATTGCTGATGCCCAATTTTAAATAGAGCCCCAAACACCACTGTCATTTCTGCTAACATTAAACATCATTATAAAAATAATCTTTGGTGAAATTACAGTTGTTTTCTACAGCAAGTAGCTATTATTTTTACAATAACATTGTAACTGTTAAATTTTTTATTTTAAATGCTAGACAAATTGACCACTTTTTCTTGAGCTGTCTCAGTGCCTACGGAAAGATACCAAACTATCTCCTCTGTACTCTGCCCAGAGAAGATTATCTCTTGGGTCAAAAAATAAACCTAGCAAGGGTGTTAGGTCCCTTCTCTGAGTTAAGTTGGTTATTCTTTGGAAAATTAATTAACAACTAATTATTTGAGTTATCCTGAGGCACAGGCACAGGCTTACCAAGGGACAGTTCTCAGTTTCTAGTATTAGATTGGTGAGCTCAGGCTAAAAGGGGCAGATAGAGAATGACTGTGTGGAGACAGGTGTGAACGAGCACTCTAGGAGGTTACTGACATCTGGAATGTTTTGGTTCCCTCCCCCTCCCTCTCAACTTCCTCCTCTCTACCTGCCCTCCCTCTCCACCTCCTCTTCCTCTCCACCTGCCCTCCCTCTCCACCTCCTCTTCCTCTCCACCTGGCCTCCCTCTCCACCTCCTCTTCCCCTCTTCCTTTCCTTCCCTCTCCCTGTTTCCTTCTCCCTCTCCCAGATTTTCCTTTCTCTCTCTTTCCAGCACATACTGCTAGTTCTTATATATTTTTATAATAATAGCTTTCTGGACTGTTGGATTTGAATGAATGGTCAAGGTTTGGCTGAAGATGCTAAGAAAACATTTTCATTCACTGAGTAATTGCAACCTATGAAAAGACACTTGAGCAGTACCTTGTACCTTAGCCTAAGAAAAAATCACAGACATGGAGGTTTATCCACTATAGGGATAATGTCATTCTAATTAATAAATAAACTTGTTCATGTGACCTCCAACAGGCTGCATGACCACTTCAGCTTCCATATTGTTTTTCTTTTCATGTTTTATATAAAATTAGAAGAAGGGCAAAAAAGTTGAAAAAAATAAAATTAGAAAAAGGGTAGGGAATGGAAGAAGTGAAAGTGATGAAGATATATCCCAAAATAAATAACATTATTGTACACTCCAAATACATACTAAATTTTAAAATGAAATGAAATAAAATATTAGAAAAACAAATAAGAATACTTCACAGAGAACTGGATCCAAAAATTATGTAAAAATATTAGCTATAATGTTGTGCACCCATATTTTGCTGAAGGAATTTTAAATGTGAAATAGTGTTTTGTTTTGTTTTTTGTATTTTAGGGAAGGTTCTACAGGATGTTCAGGGTCTCACTACTAGATCGGACTCGTAGTGATCCACCTGTTTACAGCCTCCCAAGAGCTGGGATTACAGGCGCGCTCCACCAAGCCAAGTTTCAATTGCCCTCTCAGCGCACCCCAGGGGCAGAGCTGGCACAGTAGGCCTGGGGATGGAACCCCCAGTTCCTGCACCTACTTGCAGGTGCTTTAATCTGCTGAGTTGTTTGGCCAGCCCTTGAAATAGATCATTTTATAGTGACTCCATGAGATATGGTCATTCCATTTTATAGCTATGAAAACTGATTCTCAGAGTTATTTAACGTTTTTTCTAAAAGTGGAAACTAATGACAGAGTTGAAATCTGAATCTTAAGATTAGGCAAGCTTCATATTCTTGTACAACATCTCAGTCCTGAGAGCTCAGTCCTTTTACTTTTCCTCTGCTAAATTAGTACAAATGATGATAAACATGCTCAAGTGTTCAAAAAAAATTTATTATTAACCCATGGCCCATGCACTTAGTAGTGGCAGAGTCCTACCTAGATCCCAGTTTCTTGGATTTTCCAGGTGAGTTTTGGTCCCTGGCCTGGTCAGCTATCAGCCTTCACCCACAATTAATCAAGTGGCTCTGGGACCTCTGTGGAGTTCTGGCCTGTGCTTATGTTTTCTTTCTCTTTTATAAGTTCATTTTATGGCACTCGGGACACTTTGTATAACAGATGCCCTCTTAACAAATTTGTAAGGACATAAGCTATTAATTTTTAAGTGTACTTTTTTAAGTGTATAATACTCTTGGTTAACTCCAGTAGGATGTCTGGGATTTATCCATTTTGTTTAACTGCAAGTTACTCCTATGGATTTGAAACCCCACTTTCTCTCTCTCTCTTCACCTCTGCCAATCACTTTACTTTTCAATTCTGCGAACCTTACTGTTTCAAATACGTCATCTAAGTGGAAGCATGCAGTATTTTTTTGTGACTAGTTTGTTTCACTTAACACAGCGCCCTCTGGGTTATCTAATACACTACAGAACATCCTTTCACATTATGTTTAAACAGAGTAGAAAACAGCAATAAAAAATTAGCAATGGTACAGAGTTTCGCTAAATAAACTGATAGGAATTCAACAATGTTATATTTGCATATTGTCTTCTAATTAATTGTTTGGATTACCAGAATTAAACATGAAAAATTGGTCCAAAAAATTTAAAAGAAGAAAAAATATAAGCACTAACTGTTTCATTTACATCTTCTTACTCTTAAAGGCAGAGAGTATCCCACTGTATGCATACGGCATCTTTTCTTTATCCCTTTGTTTGTCCATGAGTTATATGTTATTTTTCTGTGCTACCTACTGCAAGTAGTGCTGCAGTAAACACAAGAATCCTAATAACTTATCAGGATCCTCCTTTGGATACTCGAAGTATTGTAGAATATAGAAAGATAGAATATATTCTATTTTAAAAATTTTTTGTGGAACTTCTACTCTGTCTTCCACAGTAGCCATACAATTCTGCATTCCACTGATACCACATAAGGGTTTTAGTTTCTCTGCATCTTTGCCAAGACTTATTTTCTTTTGTTTTTCTAGGAATGCCAATCCAGACATGTGAGTTAATATCTTATTGCAGTTCAATTCACACATCCCTGATTATGAGCTGTGCTCAGCATTTGCAAATGGCTCTGAGATGCCATAGAGTGTGAATCATTAAACTAATTCTCAAGTTGAAACCATTAATAATATGCATAGAGCTGGTACCTGCTGGCAGGAGAGGAAGGTGGAGAAGCAGGTAACTGCTGAGGAGTGCAAGAGACCAGGAGGCTACTTCAAGGCTCAGCTAATCTTCTACAGCAGTCTGTTTCGAAGCAGGAAATATCCCAGCTTGCACAGAAGGGAGCTAAAGAACTGAAATAGCCTTGGGTAGGTGCCCTTGTCTGAGTCATTAATTCTGCTGTGTATCTTTTAAGTGGCAACTCTAATATCAATCTGATTATATCACTTACAGGAATAAGTAACAACCAGGACAATGGCTATAACACAATCTGTCTAAGAAGAGGGCATCAGAAATTGTTGATTTGGACCACGTGTGAGTAAAGTGCCAACCCCAAAATGAGGCAAGTTCTTTCAAGCTGTACTTTTTCTAAGTGTCCTGCTTCAGCCCTTTGGACTAGCTGTTTCAAATGAAGTGGACTTAGTAAGTTCCCTTGGGCATCACTTGATACTTCTTTGCTATTCTTTCTGCCATTTTTTTTCTATTAAATTTAATACTTGGGTAATACTAAGTGCCATGCTTATCATAAATTATAGGAGACTAAATACCTATTTGAAAGAGCAGGAGAGGTTTGCTTAAATTGCTGAAAATGAAAAGTTCAGTACTATTTCTCACACCAAGCAGATTTTCTTGCTGGAGTGTGCACTACCAGTGGTGGATATAGTTTTCAAAGTCCTAGACATCTTCTAAATGACAAACTGCCAGCATGACCACTTCCATTTATCTTTATTGTTTAAGCCTGTGCATATCTTTTTATTCTTTAACTCTAATCCGAGCTCGTAAGTTATGGCCAAAATTGAAGGCTTGATAATTACAAGTCACAGTAGTGGAACTCTCTTGCAAAATCTTCTGGAATGAAGAGAACTATTTATATTATAAATGTGGGTTTCAGGCACATGAATGAGATTTATGATACATCAAATATTGAGTCACCCCTGATAAGTGAGCATGAAGGGGGAATTCAGCCAAGATGAATTAATACTAATTATAAGAATACCAACAAATTTGGAAGAAGAAAAAGAGATTACTGGGTGCCTCTAAAGGAAGATATGCACTGCGTAGAGCAGTTAAGTTCAATATTCATGATCTGTACAGTACTCTGTTCTTCGAATTCCATTTTAAACTATTTTAAATTATATTTCTGACACATACTAATTTTATATCTCTGTGAATGTCATGATTTTATCTTGTTTTTTTTTTTTTTTTGTCTTTTTGAGACAGGGTCTCACTATGTAGTTCAGGCTGGCCTCGAGCTCACTTGTAGCTCAGGCTGGTCTCGAACTCACAACAATCCTCCTGCCTCAGCCTCCCGAGTGCTGGGATCACAGGCATGCACCACCACACCCGGCTATGATTTTATCTTTTAAAAAATTACCTTTTTCCAGTGTAATAACAAACACAATGAATAGTTAAATGTGCTAAAATTCTGCATATGAACTTTCTCATTTAATGTAAATAATACATAATATATATGTATATATATTATGGATTAAGTCTTAAAAGATCAAGTATATATAAGATGGATTAAGTCTTAAAAGATCAAGTAATTCACACACTTAAGAAATGAAAAACAATCATGTAGCACCCACAAAATATCTCTATTTTTGATTAGCCTTCCATCATCTCCAACTAGAAGAATTTATTTTGCATAATTTGCTTCTTCTCTGAAAAACACATTCTCCCAAAGTGTATTCTGACCCACAAACCTGTCTACAATCTCATTTCCTCTCACTGTTCAATATCTGATTCTAAGGACATCTTCCTAAGGTAATTGTTCCCATCCCACATTTAAAGACCCAGTCCAAAAATGGGCATCTGAGATGAATACACTCTTCTCAGATGAAGAAATAAAAGTAGCAGATGAATATAAGAAAAAGAATTCTGACATCACTGTTCATTCAAGAGACTCAAATTAAAAAAACACTCAGATTCCATATCACCCTGGAAAGAATAACTATTACCAAGAAATCAAATAATAACAAATGCCAGAGAGGGTGTACAGAAAACCACCCTTCTCTGCTGGCAGTGAGAGCACTGACTGGCACATTGGCTGTGGGAATCAGCGTGGAGGCTCCTCAACAAACTAGGATTAGAGGTCCCATTGGATCCAGCTATTCCTCTGCTGAGTATCTGCACAGAAGAATTAAAAACAGCATAGCACAGTGATATATGCACACCTACTTTTATAGTACCACAATTTGTAATAACTACATCTTGGAAACAACCCAAATGCCCACCAGCCAAGGATTGCTTAAAAAAGATATGATCTTTTTATACAAGGGAATACTATTCCGCCATACAGAAGGATGAAATGGAGAATTTTGTCCGTCAGTGAATGAAACCTGAGACCACACTTACCAGTGAAATAAACCAGACACATACATGCAACTATTGTATTATCTCCCCAGTGTGAGAAGCTAAAAGTGTAAATAAGATGCAAAATGTACAACAGATACTGTAACAGGGGAAGAAACTGTACAAATGGAAAGAAAAACTGGAAAATTTACAAATGGAAAGGGAAAGGGGAAAAGAAGGAAAGGAAAAGAAATTATACATATATTAAGGTAGTTATAGTACTAATTTATCATAGTTTGTTGAAAAGAAAGGCTTGTGCTAATATTGTCTGGACAATTAAATCCCTATATCTTGTACTCTGAGCAACTAGTTGGAAGATAACAATACACAATGTAGCAAGGACCCGAGTTCAATTCCCAGTTCCACAAAAAAAAATAAATAAATAAATAAAAAAATGAATTGATCATTGTTACCCTCTATAATCTTGTTCTCAAATTATGTTTTATTTTTTCTCTTTAAAACAAAATAAAAAATAGGAAGATTGTTCCTTCAGCCTTGCTTAAGGATTCTCCAAAGGATTAGAGAGCTGAACAATGTGAAGAAGAAGGCAGCATTCTGAAAAAAAAGAGGAAGGGAGACAGAAATAGCAAAATGTATGGACTTCTGAGTTCTCTCCTGTAGCATAATATGCACAACTTGGCACCAACAGGAGGTGGACCAGTGGAATTTGGTGCTTAGGAATCTGGCAGTGAATTCAAAGCCTACTCGCTGTCCATTCTACAGAAATGTTCCCACATTCCTCAACATACACTACCCCTGTTTCTTTTGAAATTCAGTCTGATGTGCTGGGCTCAGAGTTTACAGGGACCTGAGAACTGTCACTCTTCTCCTCCAAATAGAATATTCTCATAGGATTGGTGAGTGTGAGCCAATCCTACGAGGCCTGTTCACCTCCTTGGATGCCAGTTCCCACAGGCAGGAAAAATTAGGAATTGAGATGTCTTCCAACTTTAAAATGGAATGACTTCCAAACATGAAATAAAGATAAACTCTTTTTTGGAATCCTAAAATATTTATCTCTTCATTTACTTCATGTACTTAAAAGTGATTTCATTCTCAAAGGGAAATGAAAGGACTCGCTTCATTTTTCTGCAATGGTAGCCCACATTACTGTCTGTGGAAGTGGATCTGAGCCCAGGGATCTGTACCAGGCAGTGCTCTATTGACTGCCAAACCGGAAATGTTTCTTGTCCCTGTGACTCCACAACCACCACTGGAAGAAGTAACCTGAGAAACACCCACTCCCACCTCCACTCCCTACAACACACCCATGTCACTCATATCAATTGCATACATTCTATGGCCTATGGCAGGAAAATATCCCAAGCAGCTGTCACACAGATACACCAGCCAACCAACAAGATATCAAGTCTCTCTCTCTCTCTCTCTCTCTCTCTCTCTCTCTCTCTCTCTCTCTCTCTCACACACACACACACACACACACACACACACCTCATTCTGAAATCCTGGAAGAGGCATTGCCTAAGCTTAGATCAGAGGCTCACCTAGATTAATCATCCCTGAGAATCAACCCTGAAGAATCTGAAAGTGGTTCTCCAACTGAACTCCATGAACTTCCCTTCTCCAATCAGCTGTCAGCCATGGGCAGAGCACATGACAGAATGCTCACAGGGCTACACACTCCCTACTAACTCAAGAGTTGGAAAGGAAGACTAGCAGAAAGTGGGGGATTTGTGCAACAACTCCTTTTTCTACAGTGAAAACAGTCACTATAAGTTCCATTAAAGGAGTCATTATTGGCTGGAGAGATAGTTAAGCAATCTAAGTGCCTACCTGGCAAGCACAAGAACCTAGGTTCAATACCTGATACCACATGCTGGGGCACAATTTTGGCCCTGAAACGAGGCATGATGGGCATGTCTGTAATCTAAGTGGTGGGGAGGCTGAGATAGGAAGATCACAAGTTTGAGGCCAAGGATTTGATCCCCAGACCCAACTGGTGGCCCTGCCCTCAGGGCATGCTGAGATTGCAATTGAGATTGGGTGTGGCAGTGTGCCTTATAATCCTAGCTCTTGGGATGCTGTAAACAGGAGAATCACTATGAGTTGGATCTAGTAGTGAGACCCTGAACAGCCTGTAGACATACAGAAAAAAATGTTTGAGACTAACCTGGGTCACACAGTGAGTTCAAGGCCAGCCTCATATGTACCGTGAGACCCAGTCTCAAAAAGCCTAAAAAGGAGAAGAACCCAAGCTACCAGCTTTGCACATTCTGTCAACCCATGAGAACACTTTGAACAGTAATAAAACAGCGATATGGCTAGGAAGATAGCTCAGTGGTCTAAGTGCCTTCTGACAAATACAAAAACCTGAGTTCAACCCTGGGTACCACATGCCACACCAGCCTGGAATCCCAGTTGGCCACTGAAACCAGGTGTGTTAGTGTATGCCTGCAATCCTTGTGCTGGAGAGGCTGACAGAGGACTAAAGTCCAAGATGTGTAACAAGATCCTTACCAAATAAATCAATAAACATTTCTTAAGAACAGCAATCAGCTTAAAGCACCCGGTTTTCTCCTCTCTACCAACACCCTTCTCTGCTTCTCTCAGTGTTTTCACAGGTGACCAATAAAATCTGACCTTTCCAGAGAAAGGTTTCCTCAGCCGTTTCCGATTGTCTCTTGGACTTCATTTATTCCATAAAAGCTCACTGGAACATCCATGTATACCCGTGTGTTTGCAATTCCTCTCTTTGCACAATTAAACATAATGATTAAAGCATCTTTTTTGTCTAATGGGCTATTATAGCACAATTTCAAAAACCTGGGACAATAATATTAAATAACATTGCATTTGCAGTGCGGTGACCCCATGAGCAGCAGATCTTAGAAAGCATGCAGTTTTTCCTTCAGAAGCAGATCACTGCTGAGTTACTGACATGGACATACAGGTCCCACATACCGTGGGCTGCCAGAGTGAGTTTTCTGATTTGCTGTGTATGCATACCTTTATGAGGAATGGACTCTTTGTGGTAATTGTCACATGTCCATTGATAGACTGATGAAAAAAGAGTCTCAATACACTTGGAAATTATAGGCAACCAAAGAAAACACAAAGCTTTAGAGATGATATAGTATTAGAAAGAAGACCTTAGAGACAAATTCAGAGGTGGGACATGATCAAATGGTTGACTGTACTATCAGACTCCACTAGCTCAAAGATGACAATGGTAGTAGAAAGTAGCTACTAAATAAATGCAATAATGACTTCCTGCTATATGTTAAAGGTCTGTGAGAGGCCCCCACACTGAAGCAGCCCATGGCACTATAGGGAAATGTGGAAAGTTAGGAGTGGATCCTGGTGGAAGGAAGGATATCAGGACCCTGACCCCACCACTTCCCTCTTTGCTACCACCCAAAACGAGGTGCACAGCTTCCTCGCCTATACATTCCTGACACGGGGTACCACTTTACAACAGGCCCAGAAAGGATGAAGTCAGGTGATCACAGTCAGAAACTTCTGGGACCATTAGCTGAAATAAACCTTTCATCCTTCTACATCGATTACATCATGAATTTATCCAATTTTCTACAATTTTGAAATAACTTCAGCTTTCTTTCATCCAACTTATCTGTCTCTGCTCTCCACTAAAAATAGTCTCCTTCAAAGACAGGGTATTGTCCATACTGTTACATTTCTCTGGCTCCTGAAATAGTGCCTGTCAACAAGCAACACTTAATTTGTTTGCTTTACTGTTTCATTTTTATGGAAGTATAATATACACCCAGAGATTGGATTTCCATAAAGCTAGACCATCGATACAGCCATCACTCAAATCAAGAGACAGTGCACTGTGACAGTCTCAGAAATGCCCGCCACCTTGCTTGAGACCTGCCCGCCCCAAGAACAACTGCTGTGTCACTTCTAATATGATTTAGCTTTACTTATTTTGGGGCTGCATAAGTGGAATCACAGGGTGCCTCTGTTCTGAGCCCCACACTCCCTTTGCCACTATGTGGTAAGATTCTCGGCACAGCCTGTCTCTAAGCTTTGGCTCACACTCGTCCTTCTTTCATGTTCCGTCATGGGAATGGACCCGTTTCGCCCACCCATAGCCACTACTGGACATTTAAATACTTTCTCGTTTCAGACTAATACAAATAGAGCACATATGAATATGCTCTCATGTGTATTTTGATACACACCTTTCCTTGGGGTTCACAGCCAGGGATAGGAGGTTGCATTACAGGAGAAGTATATTCACAGATATGAGCATATAGATCAATAATCCGAGCTTTAAAAGAATCTGAACATTATTTTAATTTAATTTGGGGCAAGGTTAATGTGATTGAGTACCTTGACTTCCACATGAGAGAATGAAGAGCCAAATTTATTTAGGAAGGGCAACACTGTAGAATGCACTCTGTGGGCATGGTCACGCAGCCTCTGGCCTCAATTTATTTACTGAAATTTAGGAAACTGAAGATAATCTTGAAATGTATTCTACATTCCAGTTCTAAAATTTTACACCTCACATTAGACCCATGACTGAAAATCAGACTTTCAAATTCATATTCAATAGTTTTAATTTCATATCATAGTTTAGTGAAATTAAATGTTAAAGTAGTGAGAGCCAGTGCAGCTCAGCCTATGAGGGAGAGCCCCAGGCCTGCCACAGCAGAGAGACATTTTCCAATGAACCCCTGTCCCACCCTGTGGCCCAAGACACAGCGCAGCTCTGCCTGTGAGTGAGAGCTAAACATCTGCTGTGCCGGAGAGACCTCAGGTTGCACCCTTTAGACCCAGACCCAGCACAGGTTGGCTGACTCAGTACAGACTATCCAGTGAATAAGATCATCCACTATTCTTTTGGGAGCCCAGAAGACCCACCAAGACCAGGCCCACCCACCTAGAGAGTGACCTGCCTGACACAGGAGGGCTGACTCCAGCAACTTTCTGGATCCTCGCCCCAAAGCCAGCCAAGATATTGGTAATTTTCACTACTCTGGCTGCATCCCAGTTTTGGTTCATACTCGCCTTAACAGGGAACCAACAGAGGAGAACCACAGGAGCAACAGAAAAAAGAAACTGAACACAGCAGCTAGATCCAGGCCAGGCATAACTAGATAATCTCAAACTTAATAGACTGGCAACTGAATCTCATTACACACTAAGAATATAGCTGCACCAAAAGGATATAGCTCTACAACAAAGGCCAGAGGTCAGTGCTATACAAAATGACAAAGACAAGGACAAAAATGCAATCTCAGGCCTCAAATCCATGAGTAAGTGCAGAGGACACTAGCTCAGCTGAAACGAATAAATTAACAGTGTTGCAAGCAAAGAAACAACAGCAGAAAGGTCACGAGGAACTCAAAGCAGAAATAATTTCTGAAATCAAAAAAGAATTCTTTCAAAAAAAGCAATTCTTTGAAATCATAGCATTAGAAATACAGAAAGAAGTCCGGAAAGATTCAGAGGAAACCCAACTTGGAAGAAACGCTGCAGAAAAAGAATAACTACCTCTAAGGAAGACATGGATTAAAAAAAATAGAGATCAGGAATATGACGGATTCCTTGAATGAGCAATACAGAAAAGAAATAGAATGCATGAAACAGAGTCAAACAGATACAGAAGAACTAAAAATATCAACCACGAATCTACAAAACCGTTTGAGTGAAACCAAAGACAGAGTTTCAAATCTTGAAGATGCTGGTGCAGCTAGTGAAAAGATGAAAAAGAATCTCTTAAAAACAATGAGAATGCAGAAAAAAAATAATACATCACCTGCAAGACGATGCCAGGATGAACAATGTGGGATGAATTGGTATCAATGAGAATGAAGGAGTCAACACAAATGACATAAAAAGAATTTGGGGAGAAGTAATCGCAGAAAACCTCCCAATTATGAGGAAACAATCCAACATTCAGGTAGCTGAAGCATACGGAACACGAAATAACTTGAACCCAAGTAAAAAGATACCGAGACATATAATAGTCAAGATCCCAGAAATCCAAAAAAAAAATAAATAAATAAAATACTGAAAGCTTCTAGAGAGAAGAAGCAGATCACATTCAAAGGAAAACCCAGCAGAATTACACCCGACATCGCTACACAAACCATGAAGGCAAGGAGTGCACGGAGCAGAGTTCTTCACATCCTGTATGAAAACAAATTCTAGCCAAGACTATTACACCCTGCAAAACTCTCAAGTTTGATGCAGAAGTGAAATACTTCCACGACAAAGAACAATTAAAGAGTTTCATGGTGACAAAGCCATCCCTACACAGACTGCTGAAAGATCTTCTAGAGAGAGACTACAATGACCAGAACTCCATAAATGAGAATGGAAGGAACCCACTAAGAAGGAAAGACAACTAAAAACATGATACAAAGGAGTAAACAACAGCAGGTAAAAATCATGACAAATATAAGTCAACACATTTCAATTATAACCATCAATGTAAATGAACTCAATTCACCAATTAAGAGAAATAGCCTGGCACAGTGGATTAGGAAACAAAACCCAACAATATGCTGCATACAAGAAACTTAACTCAAAAGGACATTCATAGGCTCAAAGTCAAAGGATGGAAAACAATACTACATGCCTCAGCACCTCAGAAAAAAGCAGGAGTAGCAATTCTGTTCTCAGACTGCCTCAACTTCAAACCAAGAAGGATCAAACAACACAAAAAAAGAAGGCCACTATATATTGGTCAGGGAAAAAATTCAAGAGCAAGATGTAACACTCATAAATATTTATGCACCAAACACAGGAGCACCCAACTATGCAAGACAAATCTTAATGGACATGAAAAACCTAACATCTAAGACCACAATCTTAACAGGAGACCATAACACCCCTTATTTCAAAAAGATAGATTAACCAGACAAAAAATTAGAAAGTAAGTACAGAACTGAACCAGAGCTTGAAACAAATGGACCTTGTGGACATATACAGAGTGCTCCACCCAACCACAGGTTAATACACATTTTTTTTCAGCTGCATTTTCCAAAGTAGACCACACACTAGTGAAGAGGTCATGTGTAACTATATGCAAGAAAACAAAAATTATCACATGCATATTATTTGACCACAGTGCAATGAAACTGGAACTAAATGACAAAAAAAAAAACAGCAAAACCTGTTCAATTCATGGAAATTAAACAATACAGAAGAAATTCAATAACATCTATAATTCAAAGAAAATTCAAGCACAACTTACCAAAATTTATGGGATGCGGTGAAAGCAGTTCTTAGAGGGAAAATCATAGCTATGAACTCCCACATTAGGAAAACAAAATGGGAACAACTTAACACCCTAATGGTGCACCTCTGACATACAGAAAAAGAAGAGCAAACAAAACTCGGAAAGACTGGAAGAAATCATAAAGATTAGAGTAGAAATTAATTCAATTGACATGAAGAAAACAGTTCAAAGAATCCACAAATCAAAAAGTTGATTTTTTGAAAAACTAAATAAAGTTGATAAGCCCCTTGCCAACCTCATCAAAAAGAGGCAAAAGAAAATTCAAGTATAAGCGATAAGGAATGAAAAGGGTGAAATCACCACAGACCCAGTGGAAATTCGGAAGATTATCAATAGTTAGTTCAAGAATCTTTACGCTCACAGAATAGAAGACACAAAAGAAATGGACAAATTCCTTGAAAGGTACAAATTACCAAAACTGAATCAAGAAGATATAACAACTCTCAATAAGCCAATAACAGGCAATGAAATACAAAATGTAATAAAAAGCCTACCAACAAAGTAAAGTCCATGTCCTGATGGATTCACAGCTGAATTATACAAGAAATTTATAGATGAAATAATACCCACACTCCACAAACTCTTCAATGAAGTTGAAAAGGAAAAAGTCCTCCCAAAATCATTACTGGAGGCAAGTATAATACTGATTCCAAAACCAGGGAAAGACACAACCAAAAAGGAGAACTACAGGCCAATCTCCCTCATGAACATAGATGCAAAACTACTCCACAAAACCCTGCCAAATAGAATACAGCAAATCATCAAGAAGATCATACACCATGACCAGGTAGGATTCATCCCAGGGATGCAAGGATGGTTCAATATTAGAAAATTTATAAATGTAATACACTATATTAATGGACTGAAATCTAAAAACCACATGCTCATCTCAATTGATGCAGAGAAAGCTTCTGACAAAGTCCAACACTCATTCATGTTCAAGGCCCTACAGAAAATTAGAAAAGATAGGCACTACCTTAACTTGATAAAAACCATCTATGACAACCCAAAAGCTCATATAATCCTAAATGAGGAAAAACTGAAATCTTTTACTTTTAGATCAGGTACAAGACAAGGATGACCTCTATTGCCCCTCCTATTCAATATAGTTTTGGAATCCTTAGCAACAGCCATTAGAAAAGAGGGAGAAATAAAAGGAATAGGAATATGTAAAGAAGAAATTAAATTATCACTATTTGAGATGACATAATACTTTACTTGGAAGATGTCAAAAATTCCACCAAGAAACTACTAAAACTGATACAGAAATTCAGTAGCATAGCATGATACAAAGTCAATACTCAAAAGTCAATAGCATTCCTCTACACAGATAACAAGAAAGAGAAACACACTGAAAGAGAAACAATAGAAACAATACCTTTTACAATAGCACTGGCGGAAAATGAAATACCTTGGAATGCATTTAATCAAGGAAGTCAGAGATCTTGGCACAGAAAATTACAACACCCTAAGAAAAGAGATTATAGAGGATTTCAGAAAATGGAAAGATATTCCATTCTCCTGGATAGGAAGAATCAACATTGTGAAGATAGCCATACTCCCAAAATTGCTGTACAGATTTAATGCAATCCTTATCAAACTGCCACCAACATACCTCCCACACCTAGAGAAATTGTTCCTCTAAAATTTATTTGGAACCACAAAAGACCTAGAATAGCAAAGGCAATCTTGGCCAATAAAGACAAGGAAGGAGGCATCACAATTCCTTACTTGAAATTATACTACAAAGCCACTGTGATAAAATCAACATGAAATTGGCAATGAAATAGACCTGAGGATCAATGGAATAGATTAGAAGACACAGAGGCATCTATGATCGAACTCAGCCATCTGATCTTTGACAAAAGGGCCAAACAAGCTTACTGGAAGAAAGATAGCCTCTTAACAAATGGTGCCAGAAAACCTGGTTTTCTACATGCCAAAAACTAAAACTTGACCAGGCTCTATCACCATGCACTAAGATAAAGTCAAAATGGATTAAAGATCTAAACATTAAAACATAAACACTCAATCTCCTGGCAGAAAAAGTAGGAGGAGCTCCTGAAGACATAGGGGTATAGGTAATGAATTCATGAAGAAACATATATTTGCACGGGAAACACTTGAAAGAATCAACAACCGGAATCAACTCTTCTTCAGGAGTTTCTGCATGTCAAAAGAAAATGTCAACAAAGTGAAAAGACAAACCACGAGTTTTGAAAAAAATCCTAACTAATAAACAATCTGAAAAAGGTCTGCTGTCTAGAATATATAAAGAACTGCGATATAACAGGGCCCTCAAATTTAAAGACCCACTTCAGAAATGGGCATCTGAGATGAATACACATTTCTCAGAGGACGAAATTAAAGAAGCGAAGAAATATACGAAAAAATGCTCCACATCACTAACCATTCGTGAAATGCAAATTAAAAACTACACTAAGATACCATCTCACTCCAGAAAGAATGGCTATCATAAGGTAATCAACCAACAATGTTGGAGAGCTTGTGGGGAAAAGGGAGCACTTCTCCACTGCCGGTGGGAATGTAGACTGGTATAACCATTGTGGAGATCAGTGTGCAGACTCCTCAAAAGAGTAAGCCTAGAAATATCATTCAAGCCAGCTATCTCCCTTCTGTAAATTTTTCCAGAAGAACTGAAAACATTATATCATAGTGATATATATGTACCTACTTTTATAGCAGCACAATTTGTGTTAGGAAAATCTTGGAAACAACCAAGATGTCATCACATGAGGAATGACTGAAAAAAGATGTGGTATTTCTATATAATGGAGTGTTACTCACCTATAAAGAATGATAAACTTGAAGCATTTATATTGAAATGAATGTTACTTGAACATATATTCATAAGTGAAATAAACCAGACACACATGTGCCAATATCATATAGTCTCCCTAGTATAAGAAGTCAAAAGAAGAAATACAAAGAGAAATGTACAAAAACAATTGAGTCTGATAGTTAGGGAAAGCTGAATGGCATATGCTGCAGGTTACTAATTAGCTTTTCTTCTGGAGGTTAGCAACCTAATTTCACAGATCAAAATTGGAGAAATAGAAGAGCCACAAGGCCAGCCAACATTTTGGCCCTAGCCTTTCAAGGTCAGCAAAGACTCAGGGCATAGGATATTGATAATTAGCCATACCCTGAGGGGACCTGACTGACCTCCTCAGATAGAAAAGTTACATTTTTTGTTATATAGGTCTTGCTTTAGCTTGGTCTTAACCACCCAGCAGAAAAGTATAAAAATGAGTTATATAAAATAAGGCCATAATAATAAGCTGAGCTATAAATGGCTCTAGTCAACAACTTCTTTGGATGACCAAGTATTACTGTGGTCTGCTGAACTGTGTTGGAATGTTTTGCTGAATTCAAGCACCTATAATAATTGAATGACAATACAACACCCATCTTTGACAGGACTAAACAGAAAAGGGGATTCAAAGGAAGGACCATTCTGTGTTTGTATACACAGTACAGTTAGGATAAATATGCAGTACTTCTGCATAATTCTATGAGAAATAATATATGCACCAATAGTATTTGGACAGTATATCCTGTCTGCTTCTTGTACTATGGATAACCACTGGGAAGATAACAATGTAAAAAGTATTAATTATTGAAGCTGTACTACAATTCAGCTTTAAAAAATATATAGGTATATAGCTACATTCTCTTAATTCATTGATCAGAGGCATCTGCTCTAATAGTATTTGTACATAGAGTATCATGTATGCACCTTGTACAACAAAATGCCACTATGAAAACAATGTGTAATGTATAAATTGTTGAATTTGTCCTACTTTTAAAAAAAAAGAGAATTAGCCATATTTGCTAATCTGCACTAAACACTTTTTCCAAGGGTTTTTCATGTGCTAATTCATCCAATTCTCACAGAATCCATACAGATGTATCGTACACAGATCTGCTTTCAAAGGAGGAAATCTAAGCCCAGAAGAGCTACTCACGCTACGGTCACAGCACTGTTCAGCTATTGAGCTAAGTTCCTTCCAATACCATGCATAGCTAGCATGTGTTACCATCTTTAAATTGATATCAAATCCTTTTCCTACAACTTTGCAGTGTTTCTAGCCCTTGTTCAGTGGAAAGTTGTTTCTCCCTCATTTCCTGCATGTGATTTGTGACACACCTAATCTGAAATAAGCCACCCTATAGTATAGTCTATGGGATGCTCCTAGCCTGGTCTTAGAACTCTGACAATTAGGTTCTTCACTGAAATCTCTTAAGAGGTTTTGCTGTTAATTTCTGTTTCCAGCAACATTTTTTTCAACTCAGGATTTTGTGAAGGTATGAAATTAATAAATCATGAATGAACCAATATGAGAAAAAAAACCTAAAGAAATTACCATCACAACTTGTAAATATTAGGCAAAAAAATATCTGATATTAACATCTAAATTCAGCTTCAGAAGCTGATGGTAACTTTTAATTATATGATAGGTGAAATATCTCAGCCTTAACCAGTTTCAGTTTCTGCTTCAGTATTCCTTGGTCCTGCTTTTTCCATGTCCTTTAAAGTCTTTCATTGGCTTTTGATTTCTAGTATCATTTATCTTAGGTTAATGGCTACTCACTTAAAATGATTCTCAAGTCCCATCCAAAACTGCTTTAATTGTGGCACTTTCTTGGACTACAAATCGAGCCCAAAGTCTCAGATGCTAGGCATCTGACACTCCATCTAGACATGCTAGGCATCCACTGTACCACCAAGCTACAGCCCCAGCCTGCTAGCCACTGGCTTTTAATGGTAATTTACCTCTCAGATGATTTTAAGACAGTTCTGATTCCAGTCAAAATGCCTTGTATGAATAAACCCAAAGGGCAATTTTTTTTTTTTTTTTTTTTTTTTTTTTTTTTTTTTTTTGGCAGAACCAGGGATTGAACTCAGGCCCTTGCACTTGCCAGGGAAGTGTTTATTCCACTGAGCCATCTGCCTGGCCTAAAGGGATTTTTTTTTTTTTTGGCAATTTTTTTAATCTAGAAACTGAACTTTTCTCTCTACATAATTTATTTCTTCTATAATTGGTATAAACTGACCTATGACTCATCTTTTTGACAAATTTTACCGTGATTTGCATGCCATTTACCTCCAGCATGAAGGGTGGGAATGACAGCTGAGGAAGACATCTTAGTTTGACAGTTTAGTGTTTTCTCTGCCCTTATAAACACCTCTTCCAGAATCAGATCATGCACTCTACTTACTACATAATGTCTTGTCAAAATTTATTTAAATGCTATCATAGAAACCAGCTTTTCTCTGCCATTATAAATATTTGGATAGCCTAGCCATTTTATCTGGACACACACAACCTGGAAAGTGGCCCTAACACTCCATCTAAAACAATGAAAGGAACATCTCAAAAGCTGCAGTCGGGAAGCTTGCTCCCCAACAGTAACTTCCAATGCCCATGTCCCCTCCAAACGACCATCAGTATGTCTTTCCAGATTCTTTTCTGCTCCTTGTGGCTCAGCACTATGGCCTTCAGTGCTATTACTATGACTATGAACAGCTGGTCTTGCAATTTAACACACATGTTCTATTGAGTAAATGAGCAGGCAGAATTTTTATTAGCAGCTTTCTATAGAATCCAAAATGGGATCCAAACAAACTGATCATTATGAGTTCAGAGACTGTATGTCTGCAGATCAACACTCCCAGAGGGAGACACTTCTGTGGGCAGCACCTGGAGGACATCCTGGACTAACAGTGCCTCTGCACACATGCCTAGAGAAGAAGGCAGACTACCAGGCAATGGCAGCTAGCCAAGTTCTCGCAAGTGAAGGGCACACACTCTCTAAAGTGTACAATACTTCATTCTAATAACACACTTTATTAAAAGTAATTATGCTTCTCTTGTGAAAAATGACTGGTGCTGACACTGCTACTTTGCTTCTTAAAGACTGGAGAAGTCAATCTTCATGATTTGGAAAAGAAGCAGGTAAAACACTAAGATTATAAAAACTAGATATAAACTAAGAAACAAGAATAGAGTAGGTCGCCTAGAGCTCCCCTTTCCCACACTGTCGGACCTGGCTGTCTACCTCTCAGTCGCATAGGTTGCACTAAAAGGCAGAACTGGCTACATGGGGACCCTGCGACACTGGAGCAAAAACCAGACTCTTACTGCTGAGATCTCTCAGACTTGCCCCCATTCTGATTCATTCTAAAATATAATTTATTGACAGCAGCATAGATCAGAGGTAGAAGCTATTGCTTCCAAATAAAATATAGTTAGAAATAAAATATGTATAGTCAGTACATTTGGAGGAATACTTTTGATTCATTAAGATCCTATGAAAATGTAGTCAATGATCATAAGGGGGAAATGAGAAAATTTACGTGAATTGAAATGAGACCCCAAGATTACAGATGGGTTTGGCTAAATGTTTGTGTGTGACTCATTTGTCTTTGTCCTACACTCAGGGATTCTTGCCCAAACTAAAGGTATTCTGTAAAGAATAAATACATAAGTAAATAAAATTATATAGGAGAGTCTGTAAAGAAGTACCAGACAAACTAGCTTAACAAAGTAAAGTCAGCAAGAAAGAGCTAAAAATTTCAAGGTTAACATATCACATAACATAACATTTCAGAGTCTTCTGGGTATCTTTGGCCCCTCACTTCTCCCATTTTCTCTGGTTGCATCCCAAAGGAAATACAGCAGGAGTTACACAGGAACATTCCCCTCCCCCACCTTGTCAAGGTCATTGCTTGAAATTATTAAGCACCCCAAGGAGAAAGTACTTTCCTCACTGTTCTAGATGTGAGGTAACCTTATAGAAGGGATTTCTGTAAAGTAGCCAGTTGCTTCTCAGTTTGATCTATATATCAGGACTATCATCTAAGGTTTTACCTGTCTAAAGTGAAGAGTAGAACACATTGTACATTCCTTATTCTTTCAATAAATTTTACATTTCATAAGATCTGTGTATTTTCAAATATCTCCTTCTACATTAAACTAAATTGATTGAGTTGCTATTTTTATACATTTTAAATGTCTGACAAAAGTAGTCTCAGCTAAAGACAAATTTTCCTATTGTACAAAATCATGACTTATCATTGAAGTTTCTATCAGAACTCAGCAACTACTCCAAGTATTTCAGTATAACCCAGGAAACTGAGTATACAGATGATAAAAAATGTTGTAAGGAGCCATCCGAGAGATGGTGAGGTGATCCAGAAATTAACCACAGGCTGCTGCTCCATTTAGGGTGGGAGGGACACAGGGAGAAGATACATGTTCCCACCCCAGGAGCTGCGCTCTCCGACCAGAAGCTGTGATCTCAGGGGGCCTTTAGAGTAGGAAGAAGACACCATAGTTTCCAGTGGTACCGACATCCACAGAAGAGGCGCAGAGATTCGACTGAAGATGGCACAAGAAAACAGAGGGCTCGGGAGCTACCTGGCTTCTCTCCTTCTTTGTACAGTGCCATGCGTGGCACTGGTGTGTCCCTTTTTCCAAACCCACCCAGACCCTAGAGGCCCAGGTTCCTAAGCAGTGTGGCTTCTTACAACAAAGAAGGGAGGGCAGCACGCCAGCGTATGGAGTTGGAAGCGAGCAGGCCAAAGTTGGTCCCGGTCCATTCATGAGCATTGGTGTGTCACACTAATAAACATGCCGTTGCAATTTTGCATGGCCCTAGAGACATAAAGACGTAATTGTAATTTATATGATTCTCTGTGTATTTTTTCCTTTACACATTTTACTCAAATCCTCAACATTTTGCCTCAAGGAGTTTTATAAGACAGAAGTTATAAGTTATTTGAAGTCCTAAGCTCTTCTTGTCTGAGACAAATGCCTACATGAGTGCAGATATTAAATATGTGAAAGGAGGAAGGAAGGGAGGAGTGGACCCAAGAACACAGTGAGAATCAAGATGTTTCTTCCAAGGAAACTGAATGTCAGCATCCTAGAACATCAAAGACTGCTATGCTCTTCAGAGCAGACTGCAGAGAGACCGCAAGCCTCGGGAGTAGAGGGGGGTGGATACAAGGCATCTCAACGAATCTCAAAACTTAAGCACAGGAAATCTTGTCTTCCCAAGCAGCCCATGCTCCAAATAGGATTCAGATACAGCGCAGCTTCCAACAAAAAGGTATCCCAAAAGAGCAATATCACATGATCCAAAGAAGCCAAAGAGCATTGGCTAATTCCCATCCTGGCCTTCTTCTCACTAGCTTAACCTCAGTACCATATGAATCCCAGAAGAAAACACACAGTACACTCCAAGACACTTAATGAGAGAATTTTACAATGGAGCTATGCTGTTAAGTCTAAAGTTGGATTAAGGAATTCAACAAGAATCAGGAGACATCTGAGGCCAAAAGGACAAATAGGAGGAAAGTGTGCTACTGAAGGCCCTGAAGCCTTGGAGAGGGAACCTATGATTACGTCATAGGGCTTAGACGAGTCTATTTTTTTGCTACACAAGTGCTGGGGGGAAGCAAAAGACCAAATACGTCAGTGTGGTCTCTCCTCTTGAACCAAAGTCCAGGAAACCCAGTTCAGGCAAACAGTCAAGTTCTTCCTGGAGCACAGAACAGAGATGGGCCATCAATTTAGGGGTAAAGCAGGCGAAGAGCAACCAGCACATCACAGCTCCAAATTTTGAGAGATTTGAGGTCTCTACAGCTTAGAAAACCTTTTTTTTGTGTAACCACGGATTGAATTCAGGCCCTTGCACTTGCCAAGGAAGCACTTATTCTACTGAGCCATCTCCCTGGCCACTAGAAAACCTATCTTTAAAAATAACAACATGAAGTTAAAAATGCAAAGTTAGATACAGAAACAAATATTTGCTTAGATGTTAAAAAGAAATTGGAATTAATTTTAGATAGCTGGCAAATGCTCTACCATTACAGAATCAGCATGCGTACATTCTCCCTTACTGCAAAAGATGCTTTCATAACATATCTGCAGCTTTGACTACAGAATTTCTCATCACTGTTTCATATGAGAACAATTTTCTATTATCAAGTCACACAAAGGGAATAGGAAGAAAATTTAATTATTTCTAGAGTGCTAAATAAAAATTTGCTTTTATTATTGATAGCTTGGATGAAAAAAATACACAACTTCACAAAAATATGTACTTGTCTGCAGTCTTGTGAGTTTGTATTATAAAAACACATGAATTTCATAAAATTAATTTACAAAATTACCACAGGTTTTTAAATACATGCTGCTCTTTTGTTTGTATATGCTGCATTGTTAGACATATTCCTGTCATCAGAACACTTGCCTTTTGACTGTTTGTGAAAACTCATTCCCCTACTTCCACTAATGATTAATGAGTTTAATAATTAGAATTTTCTGAGGCTGGGGAGATAGCTCGATTGTCTAAGCACCTGCCTGGCAAGCATGGGGACCTAAGTTCGATCCTCAATACCACATGCTACACTAGCCCCAGAACCTTGGACATGCTGTGCTGGCTACCAAAACTGGATGTGGTGGTGCATGCCTGTAATCCTAGGAGGACTGCGACAAGTCTGAGCTATGCAGCGAGATCCTGTACCAAATAAGTAGATAAATAAATAAATTTTCTGGAGACCAGCTTCTGGTTCCATGGTACAAAACCTTTCCCTGCTAAATCCATATTTCTGTTTCTTGAAACTATAGAAGGAATTCATACATTAGTGTTTAGCAATAGGTTTACCATACAGAAAAGTGTTTTTTAAAAATCACACAAATATTTCTTACTGAATTCAAACTGAATCATGAATTCAGCTTTCCAAAGTTGGGTTTTATGAAATGTGGTCAAAAGGAAATAATTATCGAGATCTGCAGACTTCTATTTGAATCAAATTTATTCTATCCCTTGGAGAGATGATTGATTCCACAGTTTTTGCAGCGAAATTGTGAATAGGCAGGGACACTTTATTGTACCAGATGCAAAAAGCTATCTACATGCCCTGAGGTAAGGTCTAGAGAGAATAAGAGTCAAGTTAAAGTGACTCTCGTGGGCCCAAGGTGTGATGGCAGATGCATTAAAAAGTCTATTAGCTCCAATGGATTAAAACATATCAATCTGTGTGGCTATAATATTTTTTAAAAATTAAAGATTCTCATTGATCATGCTTGGAGATGACTAGAATACCTCTCCCTCAAATCTGATAAAGGAGAGAATTTACAAAATCAATCTAATATAGTATTTGTCTTACTTGTCATATGACTTCTACTCTACGATAATCAAATAGTGGCTAAGGAGGAATTATTCTTCATTGAAGAATTAACTGCATAAGGAATGACTCAGTTAGAAGATCTCCCTTTATAACACACAATGTAATAGTATCTCCAAGTTATGGTCATCAGTGATTGATAAAATTATATGAAGGATGCTATGTGGGTGAGGCTGGCAACACCTGGACCCTTTGCAGATCAACAGTAACATTTGAAAAAATAAAATACAGTTAGAAATCAATTATAGGAAAGAAAGTGAATGGGTGTCAAGCATCACATGCTTTGATGCAACACAATAGTGGGTATAGGCCATCACCTGTGAGGATTTCTTGCCAAAGACACGGGCTTTGAAAATGTTCAACACTTTGAGAGAGATTCCAATTTACAGGGAATTCACAGAAGACAGATGAACGTGTCAAATGATATCACAGGTGTGCAATAGACCAACAGCATAGTGAAAGATGTTCTATTCTAGATTCAGTTCCTTTAACAAATGAATGGTATTTAGGAAAAAAAAAAAGAAAGGTGGGAAGAAATAATTTCAGACTGTAAAAGTTTTACAAAACTCATTAGCAAATGCAACATGTAGGCTTTCTTTGAATCCTGATTCCAATAAGATGGAACAAGAAGGAAAAATAGAAAATTCGCATCTTATTACGTGATATTAAGCATATTATTTTGTGATTTTGTGTGTGCCAATTGTTAAAAATATATCTTAGAATATAAAAAATAGAGAGAGTGAAGTTACGTAACAGCGAGTAACCTAATCTCTAGTGTTTACGGGAAAGTAATCTAGTAGTATCGGTAAGGCGCGGCAGAGGACAGGACACGTGCTAACAGCTGAGACGGTGGCACGAGCACACAGAGGTTTACTACACTGTTTTGCGTATGTTCAAAAACTTAAATCATGAGGGTTTTTTTAGAAGTAAATGGTGAAAAATGAATTTTCCAAGAGTTTCACTAAAACTGTCAAATAGCCACTTTCCTGTGTGCCAATAAGAAGCAGGTCTTTAAACCCTCCAGAAGAGAATTTGAATGGTATGGTTCAATCTCCTCTTCTAGTCCTCAAACATGGTTTGCTTTGTCCAGTGTCCCAGGCCAATTGATCATGGAACATGTGTTGTATATCTCTATGAATACTTGATGAAAGTGAAAATTTTGAATTGGAAAAATATCCTAAATTGCCTACCAGGCAGAAACCCTTCTAAACTCTAAAGTCTGGTGACTAACTGAAGCGTAGCTTGAATTAACTAGTTCACCATTAGTATCTGAAACGTTTAGTTGACTAAAGTGGGAAAAGGCTATTAAAGCTCAATGAGCAAATGCCTGGTGACAACTGTCTGAGTGCCAGGGAGGTTAAGATGAGGTGAGTCTACAGGGTGTTCAAGGTCTCACTATTAGATCGGACTCATAGTGACTGGCCTGTTTACAGCCTCCCAAGAACTGGGATTACAGGCATATGCCACTACACCTAGTCTCAGTCACCATCTCAGCCCACCCCAGGGGTAGAGCAGGCATGGCAGGCCCAGGAATCAAACCCCCAGCCCCTGCACCTGCTTGCAGGCACTTTAATCTGCTGGGCTATTTGGCCAGCCCAAGATTCACTTTATTAATAGCTTCCTAAAATAGCTAAAGTGCTGCCACACTACAGCTGACTGGCTTTGTTCCCCTTACCCACCTCAGGAATACTTGCTTGCCTGGGGAAGACTTAGCTCTCAACATGTCTGCCCTTCTGCACTGGGACAATTTGGGACTCATTAGGTTATGGAACCTTAAAATATGTTCTTAAGAATTGGTCTGTACTTGAATAAATCACATGTTAGACAGTGACACCTATTGGTGAGGTGTAATGTGTGAAGCTGATTATTGTAATCCAAAATTGAATCTGACTCTGCATAACAGGAAAAAGCCAGGCTAGACTAGACAAAATCTATGGCAGAAAGAAATTTCATTTTATTGTACTTCCAAATAGACTGGGTAATCTTCCCGATGCCTAAAGTGAGGTCTTCTACAATCTTGCCAAAGTATTTGTTTTGTGTGCAAATGTCCAACCTTGACTGTAGTGATATTGCCTTAAATCGCAATTAATTCTTTCTTACACTGAATGGGCTACAGTTCTTTGCTCCTTTAAATAGACAAGTGTTCTATAGCTCAATCTTGATGACTTTCTGAGGGAATGTTTTCAAAATGACCCTATCTAAAACACAAATTATAAATTTGTGTAATCTAAATTTTAAAAATGAATGTTTTTCTATGTTCAGACAAGAAAAATGATAGGAGATTAAATTTAAGCACAGTAAATATGGAAACAAGTGACTGCTAAGTATTAAATAGGTACTTGTTGTCACAGGAAAGTAATAGAGAAAGATCTATCATTAAAAAATAAGATTATAGAAAAAAACATGGAGTAAAACTCTGCTCAAATACCCAAAACTTCCAGAATGGGCAAAGGACTAACATCAACTCCTATTTTGTTTTCGTCTTCTGCTCTTCTCCCCTCTCCTCCCCTTTTCACCTTAACCAATATCTGAGGAGACCTGGGTAGAATCCAGGCCTGGGCACTGAAGTCTCCGCATGACCAAGCTGATTAATTAATGTCTAGGAAGCTGAAGGAACATGAAAGAATGAGAGAACGGAGGAGCACCTCGTGGTGTAAAGAAGAATTTCTTAGCCGGGCATGGTGGCATATGCCTGTAATCCCAGCACTCGAGAGGCTGAGGCAGGAGGATTGTTGTGAGTTCAAGACCAGCCTGAGCTACAAAGTGAGCTTAAGGCCAGCCTGAACTGCATAGTGAGACCCTGTCTCAAAAAGAGAAAAAAAAAAAAAAAAAAAGAAGAAGAATTTCTTTAAGTCACCATCACTTGGCAGGCTGCCCTTATATGGCACACACATAAGAGGTCAATAAGTTCGGAATCTTTGCTGGAATAAAACAGGACAATCATGGAGTGTCTTCTGAGTCACCCACTCAGGGTGTCAACCCTAGCGAAGTTCATTGTGATCTATTGGGCTGAGGAGCAGTTCTATTTGCTCTGGAAGCCAAATGATTTGGTAGGAAGAATTGTCAAGAAAGTCTGAATGAGGCTGAGAAATTGTGAAGACAAACTGATTGAGCATAAGAAAGCTTCATGTGTGATGCAAATCCAGACAGGCAGCACCTTAACAGGGAGCCTTAATGTTCTATTTAAATGCCAGGATGCAGGTTACCGAATGCTGAGCACTGGATCTGCTGGAAAAGACCAAGTTATCCTACCTCCATAGGATGGCAGGGCTAAACTAGTGGTTCCCAGAGTTCGACTGCAGGACCAGGAGTATCAGCAATGCACACCAGCAGCTCCTGGGAGTGTAGCTTAATGGCAAAGCATTTGCCTGCCATGCATGAAACCATAGATTCCCAAGTACCAACAAAACGAAAATGATAAAAAGTAAATTGAAATTCTCTCACCTTACATCTCACTGAGACACTCACTGTGGCAGGGTCCTTCAGATTATTTTTGCTTCTGAAAAATAAAAATCATTGGAATAAATTGTAGAAATGTTTCAAGAACTTTACTGTAATTATATAGCTGTTCAAGGAGTCTTTCCTCCCCTGCTATGTGGTCCTAGTATAGCTCACTGCTGCTTTCTGCACAGTTTCTAGCATTACTTCTCTGGTTTCTGTGTCTAGTTTCAAGCTTCTGTAGCCAATTTCTCATGCAGCCAGAGAGAACTTTTAAATTGCAATCTAAGTAGTGTCACTCCCTGATGAAATACCCTTCTGTAGCTCTTATAGAGCTGTACTTAGGATTAAGTCCAGTTGGTGACTGACTTCTACCTGGGTCATGCACTCTGAGGTACCCTCCCAAGCTGCTGTCTCTTTACATTCTAGACTCTAGCTATGTTGAATTATTTTTAGTTACTCAGATACAACTTCTAGGCCATTTAGCATGCTGTTGCTGCTACTTAAGACACTCTTCCTGTGAGTCTTCATCGGCTTCCTGGAGGAAATCATAGGATAAACATTAAGAGAGAGAAATCTGAGAGGAAGGGGAGAGAGGGGACAAACCCTGAGCCACGGGTCCAGATGCACCTGACTGGAGAGCATGATGTCTGCCTCCCCCGGGTCTTCACTGCTGCTCAGCACCTCTCATCGGTGACCTCGGCCTTGACACCCTCAGTGTAGTCTGTCCTCTAGGGCCACAAACACAGAACAAATCAGAAACTCTGCTCTCAGTGGCTTTCAAGATGGAAACGGCCCCATCTGCAGTGATTCTGGTGTGTGATCCCTAGGCTGGTGGCTTTAACATGACCTGGAAATCTTTCACAAAGGCAAATTATTGGGTCCCCTGAACCCCGCTGCATCAGCAGGACCCTGAAATATGTGTTTTAATAGCTCTGAAGAGGACTTCTATCCTCACTGAAATTTAGGGATACTGTCCATAGTAATTACGTCACAGCCCATGCTGGTGGGACACCATATGCTCTGTTCCATAATGGAGAATTATAATTTGGGCATTTGAACAATACTCTTTCCTTCTTTGTGTAGTCCAGAAGGCTGATGCTTTTGATGCAAATGAAAATGAAGCAGGTGAAAGACAGAGAGGGACCCCTTAAGGGCTACCAAAACCATCAGATCCAACTGTTTAAGGAAGTGGTGACAATAAGTATAGCAACATGAGTAATAATCAAGAATAATTTGGGGCCAGTGAGATAGTTCAGAGGACTAAGCACCTGCTTTGGCAAGCACAGGAACCAGGGTTCAATTCCCAGCACCACATGCCATGCCTGCCACACTCCCTGGGTGGGTTGACCTGGCATCTGAGTCCAGGCATGGTGGCACACACCTGTAATCCCAGCACTGTGGAGGCTGAAAACAGGAGGATCACTATGAGTCCAAGCTGCATAATGAGATCCTATATGAAAATAATAATAATAATAATAATAATAATAATAATAATAAATTCTAGAGACTGTTCACTACACCCCTAAACTTGCTTTATTTATATGCACCCAATATACCCAACTTTTAAAAGCAGGAACTATTATTCTCCTTTAACAAATGCAAAAGCCAAATCTCAGAGATCAGATGATTTTCTGAAAGACACTAACAAGCCAGCAATAGATCAAAGACTTAAGTGTGGGTCTATCTCGCTCCGAGCCACTAGCTCTGCAGCACACGGCTGGAGGGTTGCTACAGGAAGGGCGCTCTGCTCCCTGCATCTTCCAAGCAAACATGGCAGCATGCTGAGTATTCTGCTGCTGCCTTTCTTTCCACCCAGATGCTTCGCTAGTTCTCTCTTCCTACTGACCAATGACCGCAGCGATGCAGATTGCGTTGTCTGTTGCCAAGCAGAAGCTGGTGAACAGTGTTGACGAGTGTGAGAAAGCCTTGCAGATACAATGCGATGTGTAAATGGAAATTGTCATCATTATCCCCTGAATAAATGGAGATGATGTGTATTGGCTCAATAGAACTGGAAAGAAAAACTGAACTGTGAACAAAAGCATTATTAATTTAAGGAATTGCCTGAATTTGCCTCTGGCAGTTTCCTTTGTAAACACCGTTAACACCCTGGAATGCTTGAATTGTATCTAAATGCATAGCTTAAATATGTAAAAACAGAATCCTAGGCATTTCCGTTAGGCATTAAGAGAATTGTTTAGCTCTAAAGTGTGCCTGAACAAAATAAAACTAGCATATGAGAATTCCAAATTACGAGGGTTTACTATTTCTTATGAAATACTTTCTCAGAATCTGGAATTGATGACTCTCCCTTCCCTCCCTCCCCCAAGATCAGACATAATTTACAGCCAGCAGAATGCAGCTCTGCAACACCGCTCATGCAGAACGTGCTTGTATTTGTATTTCGCTGTAAGTGAACATGGTTCTTGGGGGTAAATGGCTAGAGCAAGAAATATCTTTAGGCAACAGAGTTATTTAAGTGGCCAAGTCACAGCTGAGTAACTTTGTAAATGAGCCTGGTACAGTCAACTCCGTGGGAAAGAATAATTGTTCCTTTATGACCTCATTCTGAGGCAGAAAGCCCCTGCACGCAGGCACCATGGTGAGAGTCACTCACAGGAGGTGTATTTGGACAGGAGCATCAAGCAAGTTATATTGCCCAGAAGGAAAAAAAAACATGTATGATTTTAAATGAGGTGATTTTAAGTGAAAAGCCATTTTACCATCCTGGAGTTCACAGATTTTCCTAAATAATCTGAAATATAAACACAGGCTTGCCAGTTCGCAGGAGCCTAACAAGCATCTGGGGAAATCCTAGCTGAGTTTGATGCACTCCACGCCCTCCACCTCCTTACTGAGAAGCAAACAGAAAGGAGAGGTCAGCTCTGCAAATCATGAATCAGCCAGCCTGTGGGCACCTGGGTGGTGAGCTGGTTGCCCCTGTGTCATGCGAGGTGAAGGTTGAATCTCTTGAGAATATGGTAGGACGATGACCATGGCTGATAGAGACTGGAGCTTTGTGGTGGCTGCAGTAAGCACTCCGTACACGTTATGTGCTTCACGTAGCCAGAAAGCGATGGAAGCAAGACTTGGCCTCAGTCAAGGTTTATGTTGCTAACCACTACCGTGGTCAGTGTCTTGGAAGGCCCGTAGGCCTGAAGTTGAATTCCAGCTTAGTCACATGGGTGTCCAACGTTACACTTGAGAAGAACGCACTACCTCGCACCTCTAAGATGGGTAAATTTTAGAACTGCCGGGATGATTGAGAAGAAGGTGCTTAGCGCTTAGCTGGAATTCGGTAAACAGTTCCTAAGGCACATCTTCATAAAACACGCATTTGGCTCTGGTTCTGCGCCAGCACTGGAACGGCATTCATCAAACCCAGACCATTTCCCTAGCTTAATGGCTGAGAGTCACGCAGCAGAATGGCTATAAACCAAAATGGAATGCATCACATGTATGCACAGGCTCCAATGCACACACACAGCGGATTTGGGAGCGCTCGAAACACACAGAGCACCTGCTTTCTAAATTCAATTATCTTCAAATGCTGCAACAGTTCTTAAGTGCCCAGTGCAGTTGGCTGAAAATCCAAACATAATTCAAAGTCTAAATTTTGTTGGGAGAGTGTCAAGAATTTTCATCCTGAGTGCCAATAATCCATATACTATCTTAATCACATGTCACTTCTTATACACAAATATTTAAAAATATAAAGATGAGCGTGTGCATGTGTGTGTGTGTGTATGTGTGTGTGGGCATATGTTGTCTGTTGTGTAATTATGTATTAAGATGATTTTGTAACAAACTAACCTTGCTGTCCCAGGGCATTTTGAACCTTTCCCTTGACTGATCTGGGATGATATAAAACCAGCATGGAATTATTTACTTAGGTTATATTTCTCTGAGTTTATTAAAATGAGATTTTTTTTCTTTTCCCAACAATTTAACTCCTTATCAAATATACCTAATGACACTGTATTTGTTCCTGTCTTTGCTATATGCTTTGCTATGATACAACTAGAAAAGAATATGAAATAATAAGTGATTTTTTTTAACCTTTCAAAGTGAGAATCATAAAGTTGCACTGTTTTCATTCATTGTCCTATTATCTGATTTATTTTCCTCTGTGTCACTGGAGAAGAGAAGGCTGTTTGAGAGCAGGGAAGATTGGTTAATTCTTCTCAAATGCCTTCTTACTTTGCTCTGCTTTGCTCTGATCTGAATTAATTCACTTACAGTGACTTCCTGCTTAGGTTATCATTAAAGAGAACATCACTGTAGTACACATTAACGTGCATTTTTCAGTTCAGAAAGATCCTCGGGTTGCAAACGTCCACTACATAGCTATCCTGCCACTCTCCTTTAATTCAACACCTCCTGGTAAAATGTCAGTGGAGAGAAAGCTACAGGATTTTCTGTTTGTGAGTGTGTTTGGATAGACAGAGACTTCTTCAAGTAGCTCCAAAATAAGGAGGAAGCAGAGAAGATTGTCACAAACTCATGTGAAAGTACAGGAGTGCACTTGATTCCGTTTTCGCTCCAAATGCAAACATACTAAAATGCTCTCGTGACTTGTGGGAAGGGGCACCTCAAGGTGAAAAGGCCTTATCTTTGGCAGCGGGGAAGGAGGGGAGAAGCACCACCCCAGCCGGCTCTCTGCCAAATCCCACAACCATAGCTTGGAGTGAAAGGAGAGAGACTGCAAGTGGTAAAAAAAAGAGACAGGGGAAGGCCCCTGACAAATGTAGACCCTGAGGGCCTCTCACAAGCAGGGCCTGATCTCCCCCACCCCAGCATGAGGAGGCAGGACAGCACCTCAGCAATGCAGCCAGCTCATCCAGGGCCTTTGGCTCTGGGTAAAGCCAAGCTCTGGAGATCAAGTGGGAGAGAGATGCCAGACTCTCCTAACACTAAACAGCCACATGAAGTCGGACAATGATCTTTTCTCTATTAGGCCTCAAGGACTGGCTTGGAGGATGGAGTCCCCCAGTAATGACTGAAAGTAAACTTCCTGCCCACCAGCAGGATAGAGACTCGAGGCTGAATTTAATTCTATCTAGAGGAAATACTGTCACATCTCCAGTTTTGTGAAGCCACATCCATAACTGCAAAATAATAATCATTTGCTGTGCAACTGCATATTTTCCATGGGATGTTCACCATGCCTTATCGACATTATTTTGTTTGTGTGTAACAAAATTGTCACAAACTAAAAGTCCTTTGTTAGGGGACACTTGCAGAGTGGTGCAGAAGGTCAGAAGAGTAAGTGCCATGCAGCAGTGCCTGACTTACTGACTGATCCTGCTCTCGCTCCAGAACTTAATTCACATCTAAAGCAAAAATCATCCCAGAAATATGCTTTGCTGAAATACTTGCCTTAGGAGCCAGCCCTGTGACAACCTGCCTTGTATTTCCTTGTAAGTCCTCTTTCTTGTTTCAAAATTATCTTTCAGGCCTACCTCCCCTCTTGACACCTTTCATGATGAGATCAGGTTAAGTTCCACGTAACTTTTTGAGAACAGCCTGGATCTTTGGGCAGAAGTTTCAGTGAAAGTGTTATCTTCTGCAATGACTGTTATCTTGGGAAAAAGGGGAAATTTTCTTTCCAATTAACATGCCTTCCCTGGGGGTGCAGGGTGAACTTGTTCATCTAGCACTTGCTGTACCTTCTCCAATAATAAGAAGCAAATAGCCGGCAGCCTACCAGGGAAATTTTTGTGCCATCCCAACTCCAAGCCCAATTTAATAAAAAGCTTGCAGTTGGTTATTCTCCCACCTCATGCTGAGGACTGAACTACAGCTGCCCCACTCTCCAGCGCCTGGCCTTGTAGGCTCAAGTCATCTTCAGTGGATCACAAAAAAGCAAGTATTTTCTCAATAATGACTGAAAATATCTGTCTGTGGTTAGAAAGATTAAAATAGAAGACAGGTCATAAAGAGAAATTTTCTTAGCTGGAGAGACTGCTCGGTAGTCTAAGCACCTGCCTGGCAAATGCAAGGATCCAGGTTTGATCCCTGATACCACATGGTGTGCCTGCCACTGAAACAGGGTGTGGTGACCCATGCCTATAATCCCATAGCTGGGGAAGCTGAGATAGGAGAAACACTGTGAGTCCAAGCTGTGTATCGAAACCTTGTACCAAGTAAATAAATAAATAAATAAATAAGAGAAAATTTTTCTTGATTCCTAAACAAAGGATCAGTAATTATGTTTTGAAGAGTTTTTACCATGTTACCTGGGAGATGAACTCTGCCAAAATGTATTAAGAAAAGGTAGTTTTTCAAAGGAAACATTTGTTTTCTAAAATTTATTGTCAAGATGTAGATTCTAGTACAAAAGTCTGACAGAACAAACAGTTTAATAAGAGGTCATCCTTAAATACTGAGGCCAAGGGGTGACATCACCCGGAGGCAGCTGCCAGCCCTCCACCAGGAAAGCAACACTGAGTATTGTTTTGTGAATAAAATGTGAATATGTCACCCCTAATCCCACGTGGAACCCAGAACCACTAGCCTCTTAGCTTTTGCATCACTCTATAAACTGCAATAGGTTAAAGGCAGCTTTTCCTTTGGTGGAAAAAACTGAAGTTTAGACCTATCTCCACCTGGATGTCTCCTAGACTCTTCAAGGTCAGAAAACTGTATTTCTCTCTGTCTTTAAAAATGTATTCATACAGAGCTGGGTTTTTCACTATTGAACACTGGAGTTCACAATTGGAGAACAAGAAAGACTAGAAGTGACCATTTACCATATGAATCCATGATTCTTAAAATACAGAGATTAAAAACAAATGTAGATTTGTTTATCTTAGACAATCTATGGGTGATACCTAGACAATGACATTCAATGGTAACCCATACACCTACAGTACTGGGAGCCACTATTCTAGGACAGGAAGAGTGAAAATATGGTCCGAGCCTAGAGTTCACTAATCTACTGTGGGATTCACAAATACATCCTTCAGCTTGTTGGAGTGTTTAGAGGTAAAGAGCATAGTGTCTCCAGCTGACTCAAATGCTCCCCTCCTATGTGTGTGTGCACGTGAGTGGATGGGAGCACAACAGCAAGAGGATCAAGGTGGAAACCATCCTTGGGTTGAATGAAGTATAAAATAACTTATTACACTATTCTTAGAATTTCTCTGGAGTTTAAAATTACATCAAAACAAATAGTTACAAACTCAGTGACTGGAGTAATCCCCACCACTTCCATGAAGCCCTCTCTTTCCACTACAAAATGTAGTAAGACATCATAGAACTTTATTGCTGGAAGAGATGAGATCATTTCACCAGAGAAATCCTACAGTGTAGTGAGTCTGCATTATTCATTTGGTAATTTATCAGAAGTCTTCCCAGGAAGTCATTTGTCTTTCTCTATTATCAAAATATTTTTCCATCATTTATCTACCTAATCATAGTGCAAGCTTCCTGAGACCTGAAAACGTGCTTTACAAGTTCTCTAACTTTCTGACCCATCATCCGCATGTCTCCCACTTTCTCTTACCTCAACTTCAAGAGAAGTGACATCCTTTCCTGAGTGTGCACAGACACACAACACACACACACACCCATGTTGCCTCCTATTTGTTTCTTTCCCTCTCAGATTTTACCTCAGATGCCATCTCTTCCAGCCCTGATGACACACTGGCACATTAGAATGGGCTACATGACCCTTGCACTTATCTCTCATAGTACCCTATCCTTACACCCATGTAGACTTTATCTTCTGAGCTTACATTGTCTCTTATTTCCCTTACCAAGCTGAAACTAAGTTCAGGTCTAAGAACTCACTAAATGTTCTTTTATAACTAAATGAGCAAAAATAGCTTAGTTTTTTTAAATGGCAACACAACACATTTTTTTGCTGTTGTTTCTGCATTGCTTTAAAATCACCTGTCTAAAACTCCATTGGCATGAGTGTAAGCAATGTGGATTTCCAGGGTCCCCTGGAATGAAATGAATTTCTGTGGAGCTGACCCTGCAAATCTCATACATAAGGGGCTATCTGGGCAGCTCTGATACATGTTGATATTCAGAACCAAAGATTGGGTAAAATGAGGACACTTCCTGCTGCATTTCCTCCTTTTCCATACATAACTATTAGTTATGCATCCCACATTGTCACTTACTTTGATCCTGGGTTTTCTCCTCAATTTGCACACCTCTTGTTGAGTTCTGGCTTTTATTGACTTAACTTCCAAGTAGTAGTACTTTTCAAGGAATCTGATTTAAAAAAAACTAAAAGTAAAAAATTGACAAAAAAAGGCAATACATAAACTAGTTGAAATAAGAAAGAAGCTATTTTTATTCAGAGCCACTGATTAGTACTGAGGTTTTAAAATATTACCAATGCATGAGAACTTTGACTAAGATTTTTAAAAAGAAAAAAAAGAGTTATGAAAGCCCCTTGCATTTACCCAAAACATAGGTTAGTTGATGCCAAAAATATCGATTTATGTATCTGGGAATAGACCAAAAGAAATGCATTTGAGCATAACCAATGTTTTTCTGAGATAACAATTAGGTTAAAAAAAAAACAATATAAATACAAAACAAAAAATCCAAACATCTGATTTCCATACCTATTTTTTCCAGAAAGGAAAGAGTATCATCTAGAAAAGGACTCTTAAAGATAATTCCATATCCTTTTAGTATTACCGATGGCCTCAGAGTTCTCCCCAAAGGGGAGGAGATCTTAGACTGCAGAAGTTTCACTGAGGTTCCTAATAGCATGGTATTTTTAGTTCATGAACAGAAGGCTGCAGGTTAACACAGTCTGTTTGGAAGCTACTATAACCTCTACATTATGTACTTCTAGGTGAACAGGGAAAATAAAACATTCACTCCTTATCTCTTAAATACCATGATGTTATCATCATTTTGACTTTAGGATTCATGAAATGAAAAGACAAAGAAATCAATGAGTAGCATCTTGAACTCTGTGACATAAATTATCCTTGAGTTAATAATTTACCATTCTCTAAAGCATGATCCCAATGTAAGTGAAATAAACTGTGTGTATCTATAAATAATTCATATTTTAATTAAAATTGCCTATGGAATGTCGAGATGTTCTGAAATCATTCTGAGCAACACATACCTTTATCTTTACATTTGAGTTATCAAATGTAACTTTGCAGGGTTTTCAAGGTCCCTAAGCCCAGGTCACAAGCTCCCACTCACTATCTGGGTCTATAATTAGCTCCTCGTGTCAAGAGGCAGAAAGTATGCTGAACAGCAGGTCCACAGTCCGTTCTGCTGCATGGAGTGTAATGAGGATTTCAGATTTAACACGCTAATACTTGTTTTATTACCGCAGTCAATTGTCCGTGCATCTTAGGATTCATGTTGTGTGCGGTGGCTAAGTTATGTTTCTTTCATTAGCTGAAGCAATTAATGTACATTCAGCCCTTTAAGTCCTATCTCTTTATGCTTTCTTCTTGTGCAATTCAGTTTGCAGTGATTAAAATAATTTTTCAATGGTGATGCCACTGCTTAATGAGAAGATATACAGCACTAATGGAAGAAGCATTTGTAAACATTTTTAAGAGGATATTGTTTGTGGTTACACAACACGGTGGCAGATGGCTGTGCAAAAAGCAGCTCAGATTCAAGAACTAAAAGGGATAGACCTCAGGGGACTGGGGCAAATGGGTGGAAGAAAGAAAGAGTTTGCTCTGTAGAAAGAGAATTTAATGCCTTGTCGAAATAGCCTTTTGGTCTACTGTAACTGTAACAGTTAAGTATCAACTGTTGTTAATATTTACAACTAATGACCCAGGCTTGATAAACCTCTTAATTCTTGAGTGCTTACCTTGTGGCAGGTGCTGGGCTAAATCTCCTTCCCACAACTCTGATTTGATCATAGTACCTACACAAAACTGAGACATTGGGATGAATTAACTTCCTCATGAGTCTCATTGCTAGTCAGTACTGGAGCTGGGATCCATCGCATTCTGTTTCTTTTTATGGCCAAGGAGAGTTTGGGTTTGTGCTTGCCTACATTTTAGCCATGAAATTTTGTGTGAGTGCCCCAGCCTCTGTGAGTTTCTCATCTGTAAAAATGGAGTAACAGAAACTCAGCTCACAGCATTGCCGTGAAGCTTAAGTGAGTTAATACACGCCAAGTGTTTAAAAGCATGCCTGACATATGGTAAGTATTCAATAAATATGTGCCGCTATCGCTATGTCTATGCTGTACTGTCTTGTGTTGCGTGCTTTTCTGTTTTGGAACTAATTGTTTCTTTGTTTTAAGCAAGATGTTATGCTATTATGATGCCTATTAGTAGATGAGCATGTGTGTAAATGGTCTTAGAGATGATTGTTTCATACTTGTTACTTGTCATAATCAAAATCCAGGATTAATTAACTTTCTGAATCTCTTTCCTAATTTAACAAGTGATTATCCTATTTAATGTACATGGACAATAATTTCAATAGATGGGTTTGCTAATTACACCTCACTCCTGTGTGCACGATGTGATAATCCAGTCATGAGCAGCTAGATGCATGCGATTAGGCACAGTAGTTCAAACACCCAGAACATTGTGCAATATTTCTTTTAAATTGCAGTCACTATGAAACAGAGATATGGTGTTTACTCAGGCAAGCAAGTTTATGGAAGTAAACCCTTTCTGTGTAATCTGAAGCTTCCTTGATTCTACAGTGTACTTCAGTTCTACCTCAGAGACTTAGATTGAATGTGACTTCCTTCAAGAATCCTTCCAGACCTACCCTTCTTTACCTGAGAAAATTTTCCCTCCCTTGCCTAAAGAAGTCCAGTTTTCTCCACTAAGGATCTTTTGTTTCACCTTGGTTAGTGATCTTTGTCCCCCAGTGTTCAATTTCCAGAATAGAGATTACATCAGACTCCCTCGTAGTTAGGTATAGCCAATTGCGCAGACAGCATATATACACAAGTACTCAGCTATTCCTCAACCTATTCTTCAGGGAGGAGAGCCCACTAGCCTTCACTCTTTCCCTCTTTCTTGCTGCCTCCTATGAAGTTAGTGGCTAATACTTGGAGGCCAGGAAGAAAAAAATGCTCAATGGCAGAACAACATCATAAATGGACCCCAAATTTCTAGTGATTGTATCAAACCAGGCAGCCTGGACGGCCTGCCTCCAAAATGTATTTATGAGGGCCAGCCAAATAGCTCAGCGGATTAATGCAAGCAGATGCAGGGGCTGGAGGTTTGATACCCAGGCCTGCTGTGCTGGCCCTGCTCCTGGGGCACACTGAGATGGCAATGGAGACTGGGCTTGGTGGCACGTGCCTAAAATTCCAGCTCTTGGCTATGTAAACAGGAGAATCACTATGAGTCCAATCTTAGTAGTGAGAGCCTGAACACCCTGTAGACCCTTCCCTAAAATACAAAAAAAAAAAAAAATAAGTTTTTTGGGGCCAGGGAGATAGCTCAGTGGCATAAGTATGTGCCTCACGAGTGCAAGGTCCCAAGTTTGATACCCAGTACCACACATAAAAAAAAAAAAAAAATACACAAAAATATTTATGTGAAAAATAAACAGATTTTCTATCATTTGCATGCAGGTCTATCTTGACTTATTTGATGTTTTTAGCATTTTTTATTTGTACATGCTTGTGTCCCTTTTTCTGTCACTTGCTGTATTGTATTATGTCTAACTGTCTACCGGGTAGGAGTTCCTAAAAGCAGTCTTCATTAAACACTCACTGTGTTGCCAGGCTCTTAGTAAGTTCTGAGTAAGTGCTTGATCCATAAAGATGACCTGATCACAGCATGTGGAAAACACAAAAAATACCCATGCGGGTGTCTTTGAATCAGGAGCATCCTTTTTGCATCAGTGTGAAATATTCATAATGTGCAACAAAAAAATTCACAAGCACTCTTACATGGGTGTTCATTCCTGTTACAAAGCTCTTAATCAGAGAGACTCTGGTGTAGGTGAGGGAATGGCTTTCTCTCGCTTCACAAATTCTTGATTGGAAGATTGAGCAGAAAGTCACACACATTAGGCTGGAGAACCCTCTAATTTGATCAGATCACTATCCTTGAGTTTAAAGCATGGGAAGAGGGACAGGACAGTCTGAAGGACATGAGGGCCATGATGCCACAAACGATTCTTCTCCCTGACCCAAGGCTGTAGCAAATGATTATGAGTATTACAAGATTTGTCTCTATCTTGGAATCAACACAAATGCCTGTCAGCTGAGGAATGGATATTTTCATACAATAGAGTATTGCTCAGCTGTAAAGAAAGATAAACTTGAGGGCTTTATAGGTAAATGAATGTAATTAGAGACCTTACTCATAATTGAAATAAATGAAACCCGCATATCCGAACATTGTACTGTCTCCCTAGTGTAAGATCCTGAAAGAGTAAATAAAATCTGAAGGGTGCAATGGATACTGTGAAAGGGAAAGAAACTGTTCAAAGGGAAAGGAAAACTGGGATGAGGGAAAGGAGAGAAAGAGAGAAAGAGAGAAATATATATCCAAGGATAGCCTGAATAATTATACTGCTGATTCCATACTGATCTATTGAAAGGAACAGTTAATGCTTAAATTTTTTTCTTCTTTTATTATTTATTCATTTACTTGTTTTTGACCAATTCTTTAACAGATTTATATGCTGATATCTGGCAATCCGAACAACTAATTCTTTTATTTCTAGTAAATATGCAACACAACACCCATGATTTAATTCCTATCATCTTGTTTAGTAAAATTCTATATCATTTCTAATGTATTTTTTTACTACATTTATTCTCTTAAAAGAAAAAGATTTAACTCAGGTCCTAAGTTTAACCATTTGTGTCTGTTTCTGTACTGAGTTCAAGTTCTTATCCAATACACCTCAGGTATCCCAGAGGAAATAGAGGGTATTACTTGAAATAAATACTCTATATTACTGTGAACCATAAGGGATGGGTAGCTGGAGCAGAAAGCTTTAGGTTTGAAAAGCCACAATGTTTTAGCACAATGTAGCACTTTGAGGAATGTAGTCTTTAAAGGTGTTGTTTGGTTTTTGGGTTTTTTTTTTTTTTTTTTTTTTTTACAAGTTGACTAAAAGCAAATGGAATGTCTTGGATGTGAGGCCTTTATTGATCTCCCTATCCTCTCTTATGACCCTGTGACTCTTTGGCAATGCCACCCTCTGTTAAATCACTGAGTGTGCTCTGTAGAAAACATTACTTCAGTGGAAATTCAAATTTCAGCTCTAAACCAAGCACTTAACTCAGTTCAAATTTTCCACATTGTTGACATCATGAAGTCCTTCCAAAGGTTTTGAGTAGAATAGAAGATTCGTCTTAATCTAAGAGCCTGCTCTGCTACCAGAGAGAAACGATCTTGGTGACAACTAATTTAGAGATACAACCAGTAATTGATTTGGCCGCAAATTCTTTTAAGTACCAAATAAATACAAGAGCCACATTCTTTTCTCTGGAATCACCCCTGGCCAGCAGTGAGAATCTTTTCATGCTTTTTCTTCTGAGCCACAATCACATAAAAAATAAATATTATTTAATCCACAGAGGCGCTCTTATTGCTCCTCTGAGGCTCAGGACAAATTGGAAAACATGTCTGTCCAATGTGATGGTCACACACTGCTTACCCTGCAGGGGAGGGTCCTGGGAGACTGCAGGTTGGCCAGTGTAAAAGCCAGCTTGCGAGTGCTGCAGGACACACAGAACTGGCTCATCCCAGACATTTACCTACTGCAAATGATACCTGGCCGACAGGAAGTGCTTCAAACGCCACTGAAGCAACTTGACTTCAAGGCGTGATACTAAAACACGGCAAGCCGGGGTCATGGTAGGGTGGACAGGGGTGTTTCTGAAAATCATTCCTTGCCTATGTTATTTCTCCAGTGATAAAGTATTTTCACCAAGGGAGAGAAACAGGGAAAGAGGAACAAAAGTAACATCTTTAGAAAGGTGCCCTAACTCCCATGTTTTTAAGACTAGTACAGTAATGGCTGAGGAAAAACAAACATTGAATTCCTAAAGGCATAGCCAACCTTTGGGTGCCCTGGGAATCCGAAGCACACCCATGCCCAAGGACATGGGTTTTCACATAGGTGGACAGAGTCTGGGGCCACAGAGGCGCTCTGCAGCTCCATGCAACTCTTGTATTCTTAAGTCTGAACAAGTATCTCTTCCTTTTTTTCCGGAGTTAGAAAGAGACAAAGAGAGAGAGACAGAGAGGGAGAGAAAGGGAGAAAGACAGAGACAGGGGGTGAGAGAGAGAGAAAGAGGTGGAGACAAGTTACAGAGGGAGAGGGACAGGGAAACGTGAGAGAGGAAATTAATAAAAAAAATAGTAGAAGAGTGACAATAACCAAGGCATAATGTTACTTATGCCCCAATTTTTCCAGTTTTTCATTTATCTGGGACATTTGGAGGGCCAAAAGGACATTCAGAAATTGCACCAGAATGCTCTGTGTTAGCTGTACCAAATACTAGGTGTAGCAAGACTCATCAAGCTGGCCATTTTGCCTCATGTTTATTTACCTTGGTCATCAATTCAAGAACCTGAATATAACAGGCAGCACTGTGTGTGCATGTGAGCTGGTGGGGTATTGTTTCTCCCTGACTCCCTGGGCCCATCTGGAAACCCTGAGCCCAGAAGCATTTGTGCAGCAGGACACCCAAGTGCAAACACCCTGACCCAAAACCACAGGCACCAGCACAGCTTTGGAATCCAGAATGTGTGACCAATCTGAATTTTGCTCTAATGAGCATCTACTTGGTAATTTTTCTGCTAAAACAGAGCTGGTCCTAGGAAATATTTTTAATACATATATATATCATAAAGTCTGAAAGCATTTTTTTTTTTTCTTTTGGCAGAACCGGAGACTGAACTCAGGCCCTTGAGCTTATCAGGGAAGTGCTCATTCTACTGAGCCATGTCTCCGGCTCCTGAAAAGCATTTATAAAGGATTCAGCAACAACTTTAAGTGAAATGGGTAGAAAATAATTCTTTATCAAACAAAATCAGAGAAATTATCAAAGCCGGAGTGTGTGCCTTCTTTTTTAGGAGACGAACCCAAAGCTGCTTTGATGTAACTATTCTTTGTGTACTGACGACACACTCTTACCAAATACTTCCCACTTGATGTCTTTAACTGCTTTGTTTTTTATCTCTCAAGCATGAGGTTATTTGGGCCTCTTGGTTCCTTTTGCCTGTAGGTTGGTGAGTAGATCTGAAATGTGTCAATGGCTATAGTGAAGATAAGAACTTCTATTCAGAAGATTTTTTTTTATTTGTGTTTTGAATAATTTTAAAGACAATTATAACTGGTAGAAAAAAAAAGATTCAACACGGCAACACTGACTGACACTGAATTATTGATTTTCCTGGTGTTTAGAAATCTGCTGAAGGATAAACTTTGCATTTCTTTCTTTCATAATTTAGACTCTCCTTCAGGCATGTTTCACCAACTCCAGTGTCCCTTCACTTTTTTTATTGCCTGGACAAAATACTCAACATCCAAAGTTAAGAAAGGAAAAATTTATTTAATTCACACTTTGTAGAGGTTTCAGTGCATAGTTGGCTGGGTCCAAGGCACAGTGGCTTAGCAAAGGGACATCCTAGAGAAGCCAGAGTTTAGTGTGGCAGAAAGCAGTAAAAGCAAGCTAGCAAAGGAAGGGACAAGCCGCTCTCTGTCCTTTACATTGTATCTAGTGTATGGATCGCCCACCCTTAATCCCAGCACCCTTAATCCCAGCACTGTACCACAAGAACCGATCACACACTCTAGATCAATTCACTTCTGGAAAACCTCCATCTACAACTGCAAGAAGCTTTGGGGGCACCCAGACACAAGCCACAACAACTACACCCAAAAAAAATTATTTTGGCAATTTATATTTTTTGACTAGAAATGCAAATCTGATTTAGCTGATCATTTTTCCTTAAATATGTTTCCTCTGGTCATAAATTAGAGAATCTGAGTGTGACAGGCTGTCTCCGAAGTCCAGCTCTCCAGGGAACAAACCCTGAGTAATCCCATGATTTCCCTTAACTACAAGCAGAACAGAACTGTGAAGCATGATGGCAATGCTTACCCATCCATGCGGGTGCTGGTGAGCCTGAGCTGAGCAATGGGAGATTACTGTGACTGAATCAGAGGGGTCTTGCAGGTGTCACATCAAAGGGGCGTTTTCCCACTGGTCTAAAAGAAGGAAAAGCACTCCATTGTGGGAGGAGTGGTCCTGTTAATTCTACACACCGGCCCCAGACAATGGTTCTCACAAAAGCAGGAACCTGCATCTTATTGCTGCCCAGACATGAATCTGCTGACATCCAGTAGGTTTGCGAGGGGACCTCAATCGTTGCCCCACACATGGAATTCAGTCTAGGCAGCTAAAATCCTAGGCTCTATCTAAGTTGTGTCCATTATGGGAAAATAAATGTAAGTCATTTCAAGGCACGAAACTTTTGGTGATTTTTTTCACAGCAATAGAAAACTAAGGTTGACAAGCATGTAGAGTCCACCACACATCTGTGTATGGGGGTAACAGCCTGTGATCCTGACACTGATAGGCTGAGGTAGCACCACCAAGAGTTAGAGCCCAGCCTGGGTATCTCACTGACTGAGGGAGACCCTCACTCAAAAATAAAATTTAAAAACAAGCTGGGTATGAAGCTCAGTGCAAAGGTTTTACATTCAACCCTCAGTACCACAAAAGAAAGAGAAAGAGACAGGGAGAAGAGAAAGAAAAGAGGAAGTGGGGAGGCAGGAAGGGAAGAGGGGGAGGGTAGGGTGTGAAGGAAAAAGAAAAGAAGGAGCTGGGGAGATAGCTCAGTGGTCTAAGCAACTGCCTGGCAAGCTCAAGGACCCGGCTTTGATCCCGGGTACTGCATG